>JANHFX010018750.1:0-10917 GCA_027560015.1 Chloroceryle amazona | reverse complement strand
CAGGGCAAGACCGGCAGGCAGGGGCTGGCCCAGTGCCCCAGCCAGGGCGGCCAGTGGGGCAGCCCCAGCCCCTTGCATGAGGAACCAGGCTGGGTGGGCCTATGGGTGGGCTCAGCTTGCTGTGGCCTCTCGTCAAGCAGTGAGGAGCTGGAAGCTGGCTCTGCTGTGGTGTTACTGGGGTTGATGGCCCTGAGGAGTATGAAATGGGGTCCTGGGCTCTGGGCAGGATGGAGGGAGCTCTGGGGTGGAAGGAGAGGCAAGCAAATGTGATGTGCCCTCACAGCTCTGACAAAGGAGGCAAGAAGGTCCAAAAATATGGTTGGAGGTAAAAAGTGGTAAAAATGTCTACGTATTTCACCTTCCAAATCCTGTCCCATGCTGCTATGCATTGTCGTAAAGAGACAGAAGTCTGCTGGTCTTCCCCTGGCACTCGGAAGAGTCACATTTTTCCTGGTGGTGGCATTCCAGTCCTCATGATTTAGATATTGTTTGGGTAGGATGCCACACTTTTCTTAGAGAAGAAATGTGTGTAAAAGGTATAGCAGCATTTAGGGAAGCGTCAGCATCAGCTAAGGGTAGTGGGGCAAGGGGGCATGGCAGCACTTCTGCAGTGAGAGGCTGAGCAGCCCGTGAATGTCAACTGAGGCTGCAAATAATGAAGATGTCACCAAAAGAATGATTTTGCCCAAGAAAAGGTTACATAATACAAGCTGATAGGTAATTTGATATATGTATATGTATCAATAAATATACATTAATGATATCTTTCAGCTGCATCTATAGCCCACATATTTTTCTTCCTTCTTTTCCGGATGATGGGACTTTGGTAACTGCAGGACCCCTGTTCTTCTGTATTTTACTTTCGAGGTATGGTTGAATAATTTGTTTTCTTAAATGAGAGTAAATCTAAACTGAGCTGCTGTGCTGTGACAGTAGTGTTTTAGTACAGGATCCATGTAAAATTATCAGCAGCAGGAAACATATTTGTGTTGGAAAAAACCTTTAAAAAAAGATGAGTTTAACTAAAATAAACCTTTTTTTTTTACTAAGTTCTGTTAAGCAATTTTCAATAATGTATTCCTGAAATATTTCCTTAAAATATTAGAAGCATAGTTATTCTGCTGCAACATATTAAGTATCACATTAATCTTAAAATATATGCATTACCTAATATTTGAACACTTTAAATTAAGATTTAATTCAGTTGGTATGAAACTATGACTCTACCAAAAAAATCTCAGTATATCAGCAGTTATTCTCTTTTTGAGATGAAAACTTCCTTAATTATCAGACGTGATTTATTCAGAGTACTATAATCAACAGAATTGAATGAAATAAGAAACTCATCTATTGACAGAGCTACAAAACCTACCTACTGCCTGTGATAAACATTTAGAGTCAAGATCTGATTTGCCTCTTGGGAAAAATGCATAAGCAATAAAACTAGATTCAAATGCAAGTTGTTATAACAACCTGATGCAGTGGTTAAATTTTATATGTGCTAAAAGAAATGCGTGAGTTTGATCACACACTTGCAGTTACTAGCATTGCAACAATTCATACTGCTCTCAGTAACTAGGAACTGCAGTCAAAACATAAATTAATAAAAACCCCACACTGTTTAGACCTTTTATAAAGCAGAACTGTAAACACACATAAATGTAGGCATTTAGAGCTTTCCAAGCAGGTTGCTAAGCACAAAAGGAGACATCACTGGGCCTCATATGAAAGAGTGATAACCTTGTACATAAAAGACGCCAGGAATTCTTCACATATGTTGATAATTGACTTCACTGCAGAAAATAGTGGCAATGTTCTGCCTATTTACATGTAGTACTAACTGTCTCTTACTAGATTTTAAAGTGCTAAGGAAAAACGAAGGGATGTACCAATCATTATTTTTCACTTTAGTGTTAGAAATAGAACTGACCCAATGTAAGTAATAACATTAGAGTAAACCACAAACAAAGTAGAAAATGTGTTCCAGTCTCTGAAACATAGGTGTTTAAGAATAACTCAGACACTATGGAGAATCTGCTTTGGCATTCATCTTGCATCTTGTTTTATAAGGCTGTATTTCACTTTATAAGGAAATGCACCTTGTAAAACAAATTCAATATTGTATATCTCTGTTTTTTACAGAAGGAATAACATCCCAAGGTGCACCAAGCATTTATATTTATATATCTGAATGGTGTCCCAGTTGCAATCTCTTGACTGAATCAATCAAAGCCAATAAAAATTTATATGTCATGATTTATCTTACCCAAGAGCAAATACCAAAATAACTCTATACCATAGCAATGCTTATTTTTCTGCATGGACTATAAAGATATGGAAACAAATTCCTTGCAGAGCTATAGAGCAAAATCCCATCCCAGTAAATGATATAAATTTCATCCCAAGCAGCCACTGAAGTTTGTTTTGTTTGGTTGTTTTTTTTTTCTTTTTTTCTGATTGCTGTCATTTTCTGTATTATCTACTCAACAATGGCCTTCTCCAAGACTGAAGTTTTATAGGAAAAACTGAAAGTTGTATATCCATACTTCACTTGGTGGGATAATAATGGAGCAAACATATTTAAACACTCCAGTTGTCCTTCTCTTTTACCATTCATTTTAAATAAACCAGAAATACTCAGGTAAATAGAGATGTCCTTGAAGGATATGGTAGAGGCTGAGCAAGTCTGCAACACACTGAGAGACCTATCTGTGTTTGGTCATTCTGACCAAGATGTGTATTGGAGTCACATCCCGCAGAATACAAACAGGCTTTCCCAGTGTGGGCTCTCCAACAGACAGGAAGCCACAATGTGTGACTTCTTTGGCCATCAGCATTTGTACCCCCTGCCAGATCCTGCACAGTGCCAGAGCCACCACACAGTGCTCCAGTGTCATCAGAATCCCCATCAAGCATTTTGCCTGTGCCCCGGCTAAGGGCCCTAAGGTACAAGTCAAATGAGGCATGAGATATAGCGCAAGGCATGTATCTTATAGCTAAAGTGGCAATGAAATCACAGAAACTCCAGCTAACATCACTCTCACTTATGAGAGATCACATATTTATAATAAGAAAATAATAATAAAAAATAATCTAGTAAGAAATAATAAGAAAATGTCTTTTTAGCATCTTAATGCTTTACATTTCAGTCTTTTAAAGTATATTTTGTATTCCAGAGAATATAATGGATATACTGAAACAAGGAAGTAATAAAACATATAAGTATCCAAATTCTTTTTTCCTTTTATTTTAAAAATAGTTATTTATTTATTCTATAAATGCCAGATCAAATTTTTTGGATGAATGGTAACAACTCAATTTTCTGACAATAGCTCTCTAGTTCAAATTTCATTTTTTACAACATTTGCTGAGATTGCCAGCTCCCTTGTCACCACATCTTAACTATATCCTCAAACGGTTTATCATCGTGGGAAGATAGCATGTCATGTAAAGATTTTAATAACATTTATTCATAAGATTGTTACTCCTCCTGGCTTCTGCCTCAGGGTCTGCTAGAACACCATGTAGTTCATTAGCAGACACATTGGGAAGTCAATGAGGCAGATACAATGTGTAGATTAAATAAATAAATAAATAAATAAAAACAACATTAAGTTTAACACTTCTTAATCTTTTAAAACCCATATATAGATTTATTTAATACTAAACTTCAGTAACAGTGCATATTGGTTCAAATTACACATAAGTGGGAACAACAAAATATAAACAAATTCTGTATCATATGAGATAATTCAGGGACTGGGACATTTAGCAAAGAATTAAAAACCATGAACAAAGAAGGATAAAAAAGAAAAATATGAGGTTCCCTACAAAAGTTCTTAATAAGTTTCCTAGGATTTTGTGTAAATAGTAATGCAAAAATGTACAGACAAATATTAATCCAGAATTATTAGATTTTGAAAGAAGTAGTGTTATATATTTTAAATTACCTTTATATATTGATGCACATATTTTCTTAAAAGGTAACATGGGCATCAAAAGTGCAAAGAAAAGATAAGAAAAGGAAAAAAGAATGTAGTTTTCTACTCTCTGCTTTAGCCCTAGAGGATATGCACTCATCTGTACGAATGGCCTTCCTTTGTGCAAGGAAGTTAAACTTACAGTTTACAAGCATAACCAGCCTGTCCCATATGTGGTATGTATACTTATACCTTATGCATGTATTATCACAACTATTGTTGTACTGATTAATGCATTTTCCAAACTAAGGGAAAGAAAAGGGCCAAAATTAGATGAATGTTTGACCACATCTTCATGATGAAACACTCAAAGGGTAAAGCCATAGCTTTATGTCAGCATGTTTGATCTCTCAAGTGATTGTTTTGACTAGGAAGTATGCAAGGGAATCTTTCATACTTTCACAATACTCTGTTCAGTTTTCACCTGCTGGGAAAACTGATCTTTCTGTTTGATCACTTTTTGGGGAAGTAAGTCAGAAACAGGCACAAACAAAGCTTCGCACTTCTCTGTCAATACAATTCCTTCATCCACCAGGAGACAAATTAATTTCCAGGATTTTAGCTGACCATGTAACAATGTTTCTGTTTCACAATGTCGTACACCTCTTTCTGTAGGAGGTTAGATAATTGTTCGTAGACCTCTGAATTTTCCCAACTTTGTTCAAAATATTTTTTTTCCATGCGTATTGTTTCCTTTTTCCTTGTCTTGGATTTGGATATACTTGTCAGAGCTTCATTTTAAGTATCTGGAAACAAAGATTTCCCATGTTCCTATTCTCTGTTCATGAGAATAGCAAAGAGATTTGTTTCTGACATTCCCTAATAATAAAAAAAAAAAAAAAAAGAAAAAGATCTGATCCACCATTTCATGGAATGGTCCATGGAAAGTTATTTCTGAATAGGCCAGATGCTGATGGAGCATTCAGATTCTTCCATGCTGAAGACTGGAAAGTCTGTTCAGCGATACTTGGATGTGGGCCATGCAAGTTGATGCCACCTGCTGGTAATATAATGTTATGGTGATCTAAACTATTCAAATGAAGGGCACCATGTTGCTATACAAGCCATTTCGTGAACAAGGCTGGTGTCAAATCCAAAACAGGTATAGTAATTGCTACCCTCAGCCATCTTAGAATTATTTAAGACAACAAAATCTAAAATAAGAACTAAGCAACCAGAAAGGGGCTCCAACATTGGATGAAACTTTAGTTTCAAAGCTCTCATGTGCCAAAGACTGAATTAATCAAATATATGAACAACAGCATAAATGAGATCACCTTACATTTGTCAAATACAGTTTAAGCTTTGATTTGGCCTAGAAAGCAGAGGCAAAATGCAAACTCCATAAACAAAAAGTGAAGCAAAACCAGTGTGTCATCTGCCAAAGTACCACATTAACTCTTATGGTTAGCATACACCATTACTGTGCTGTAGTGGAAACCAGTCAGAATGCTTTGGACTGCAACACAGTAGTAGAAGTGGGTAACCAAACACATTAAAATATTTCTGAGATACATTGTTATGAAATATGCATAACATCATACATATTGACTCAGAGAAAGTGTGTTCTGTCTTGCCTTTGGCTAAAAAGAACCAGCAATACTGGTGATGGTATCTCACAAACATTTTTCAGAAAAACCCCATTATTGTCAAAGAAATAAGGCAATTTGAAGTAACATTTTGTTTGCTTTTTGTTTGTTTTTGTCTTACACTCATCCAGGTGGTAAAAGCTAGATGGAAGATCTCAATTTCTTAAGTCAAATTTATTTTATTTGACTATGACTACTTGTAGCAAGGTGGGTGTTTGTCTCTTCTCCCAATAACAAGTAATAGAACAAGGGGAGATGGCCTCAAGTTGTGCCAGGGGAGTATAAGATTGGGTGTTAGGAAAAATTTCTTCACCAAAAGGGTTTTAAAGTGTTGGAACAGGATGCCCAAGGAAGTGGTGAAGTCACCATCCCTGGAGTTATTTTAAAAAATGTGTAGGTGGGGTGCTTAGGTACATGGCCTAGTGGTGGGCGGGGCAGTGCTTAGTTAATGTTGGACTAGATGATCCTGAAGGTCTTTTCCAGCCTAAACAATTCTATTATTCTATGAACAAATACAACCCCCCAGTATTGCTTCATATAGATGTTGTAATATGGAATGCACAATGGGAGGAAGAAAAAAGTATTAGTATAATTTGCTAGCCTAAGAAGGTTTAGATGCAATCATTGACAACAAGAGCTGGTTTTCCTAAGCACTGCAATACATAAATAAATAAAAGTTGCCAGTGTTTTCTTCTACTACATAGAATTCAGCAAGAGCAATGAAGAGCAAAAATAGTCAGGACCCATCCAAAGCCTGAATCTTTTCATTTCAAGAAACTTCAGAACTAGTGTCAATTGTTTTTCTGAGAAACCACAAACTTTCCCTTCCATATTATACAAAGCCAGATGATGACTCTGAAAATTGCCTCCTACCCATCTGTTCATTCAGCTGGTATGTGGCATCCTTCTCCCCATTTTTTTGGGTCTTTTTATGTAACATGCAAATTTTCAGGTCAGGAACCTGAAATGTTTAGAATAAAAAACCCTTAGGCTTGACAAAAGTACTCTCAGCAAAGAAGTGTTTTTCATTTAGGTGCCCAAAGATATAAGTAGAGTAAGTTAATATGCCATCCATGATGAATTACTGAAAACATCAGCAAAGAGCAATTACTGTATGTCTGATCTTAATTTGGCTTCAAGATAGAAATATGATACCTTATGTAAGCTACCTCAGGGAACATATGCCATCAAAGAGCAATGAAAAATGTTAAATATTCTGTGAATAGAATTCACTGCTATTGCAGCTTCCCAAGAGAGCAGATGCAGGTTTTCAGGCATTTTCTGAACATTAAGAAATTGGCAGTATGTACAAATCCCACCATGAGAATGCTTATCTTACCCATCATTAACTTAACATCATGTTAGATTGCAGTGCCCATCTCCATAGAATGGAGAAGTCTGGCTGCTGCCTTGGACTGAAATAACAATTGTTTTATTATGCATCCTACATATTGTATAGAAGGGGCATTTCTTCAACTAAGCCATTACAAAGATTCATGACTGCAGTAAAACAAGCAGCAGAGAGTATGATAAAAATACAGTGTTAATATAGTATAAGAAAAGTTACAGAGCTCAGAAGGTGTACTGACTTGAAGAAATGTTTTCATTTTATGCATATAACTATGTTTCTTACTCTTTATTTTTTCCTGTGTAAGTCATATTTTTAACACTGGTGAACACCTTTCCCTTTTGTGATTTGGATACATAATAGGAAACAGAATGGAAGGACCCTTGGTCCTTGAGTTGTTTTTGTCACTCTGAATAATCAAGTCTCAGTAATTTTTTTAAAGCTTCAATATTTCAGGAAAAATAAAAGATCCTAGACTTATCTTGCAGTAACAGACAGATGTTAGGCCAAAGGCTACAATAATTTTCAAAAATTCATCATTCAGTGTTTCTCAATGTATCATAAACTGTATTTAGAAATTAAAAGGAAATAAATCCTATACTTTCCATTGTACTGCTACTTCCTTTACTTCTTTCGGAAATAACATTGGAAAAATATCCCACTTTTTTTTGTCTCAAAATAATTCAGTTTTCTACATCTTCCCTACACTACAACTGAGATCAAAAAAATTCTGAACATAACAAAAGCGTGCAGTGTTGTGAGGGCTAGAGTTGCACTCTGATGTTGCCAAACTGGAGTTAATACATCTGGTGCTCCACTTCAAAGGCATGTTTTGTCATTGTCTGTGTGCTGGGTAATTATGTGCTGCATTGCACATAATGTTTTTTAATTGGGATTGCTCTGCATAATATAGATTCCATTATATAATTCCTACCTCTGCAAGTTAATGTATTTCCATTTTCTGGCTGATACCAGTTGCACAGGAAATTTGGGATAGGTTGAGTATCAAATCTTCTCTTGTGTGTTACTCAGGCATCTAGAATATCTGCTTTCCCTACAGCCCACAAATGAAGAACAAAGAGACCAAGGCACTGACATGGAACTTCTCCCAGACACTTCCCTGTAGTAAGCACTGGAAGTGCATATTGGATTGGTCACCATTTCTAATGGAATGGTTGGTTGTCTGCTGCCTAAAAAAAAATATTCCCATTTCTTTTTGTAGTTCGGTTTTCCCCTCACCCTGCACCTCATTGCAGTTCAACAGAAAATGGACAAATTTAACAGGATAGTTATATCACTTCTAAGGTCCTTTAAAATAATTTTTGTAAATTAGATGCATTTAGAAAAGCTTTTACTTAATATATTTCATAACTAACAGTCTGTCTTACTCCAACATACACATGCAGTCAACCTCAAAAGTCCTGTATCTTTATCATACCATTCAGGAACTGTTTGGTACTAGTTGCCAGTCCCTTTCACTTTAATGCCATATTTCCAGTCATTCAGATGAGGTACAGCAAGAGCTTAGTTAAATATTTCTGTCCTACATTGCAAACTCCAAATATATTTTCCTTTTATTTAAAAATCTCATCGACAGAAGCATCATCTAATTCTCAAAAGATGTAATATAGACCTAATATTTCCTTAGAAATGTCAATTGAGCATTTTGATGCTAGGCTATACTAACTCTGTGCATCAAAGTGAGAATGTATTGATCAAGCATCTGTTTATTACAACATTCAAGAGTTATCTTATTTCCTTGGAAAAGGATGTTTGTATTACAGATTGTGGAGAAAAAGGAATTCATCTCAATTAGTACAGCGTGATTGAATAAAATATCAATAGCTACATATTTCTGTCCTTAGGGTTTTCCAGATTAACACAATGTATCTTTCCTGCAAAGTATTTATTAATCTGTTAAGTCTTCATTTTCCAGAAAGCAGATAAACTTTTTTGTATGGCCTAGAAAATGGAAGGACAAACCTATGGTTCATAAAAGCTGGAAGGAAAAAGAACTGAGAGAAACACTTCTCACTATAGTGAGAAGATATAATTTAGGAATAAATGCTTTGACCCTTTTAATGGTATAGGAGATAAATACGGTTGCTATAGAACGGGTTTTGGCAATCCAGATGAATATTTTTCTTAGTACAATCGTGTTACACTAGACAAATGACTCAAGATGAAATTAAATAATTCCACTTGTCTGCTTAAAATGAGATACTAAAAATCATCATGGCTTAAATATATTAGCTAGGAAGCATTTGAAAACTTACAATTTGCAAGATGACATGGATTTATTGAAATAAGAACATATGCCACATGCAAGTCTTGACGCTGCCATTTATATTTGAAATTTCAGCATTTTAAGCTGTGCATGTGGGAAATAACAGAAAGGTTAAAGGAACGGTCCTCAAAGGGAAGAAAAAAACTCAAATCATTTAACAACAAAGGCTATTGTTAAAAGAATCTGTCAAGAAAGAAAATGCCATGCCAGGCAGTCCAATTGATATATAAAGTACTTAGGGCTTGTGTTAAGAGTCCACATTCAACATGAAATAACTCAGGAGGAAAATCTTACTTTCACCATGAAAATAAAAATATCATGTGTGTGCTTTTAACTTAAAATAAAGGTTTACTTAATAGTATTTGGCAAACAGAACTAGTTTTAACAAGGCTGAGTTCTCTACGATTAGGTTGTACTGGTTAATCCACCTGTTGATTACTTGGGTAATCCACTTTGTTCTTCAAGATCAGCAGTTTTTAAGAGCAGTGGCTGGTACTTTGCAAGGCAGGCAGGCAGCTGGAGAAACTAAAAATCTGCTACAAGATCAGACAGAGATCCTTGAAGATGCAGAGATACATTAGGAGTAGAATACAGCTGAATCATTGGAAGACGTCACATAAACGTCATAAAGTAGAGGTTTAGTTTCAAGAAACTCTTCTAGTATCCCTGCATCCTAAGAGTATAAATATGTACAGGGTGCTTTCATTATTTTCTGCTGATTTGTTTCTAGACTAGCCAGCTTTATGTACCACATACTAAGATCGTATGCTGCAGCATCCCATTGGGCAAATAACTAACAGAAGACAGGATCTCCTCCTCTGAACTGGGCTGTACATGTAAAGACCATCTTCAAATAAAAGATTTTAATATTTAATTAGCATCACAATTACTATAAGAAAGGTCTTCCAATCAGGAATTTTGGTAATTAAAATGAAAAGCCTTCTTGATTAACAAAAAAAGTTCTGCCATATTTAAAAGAAAATTTAGAAAAAATTAAGAAAATTTAAGAAAAAAATAAAGCCTATGAAAGCAATGCCAGTGTAAGGTATTTGCTGACCTTTTCAGTATTTCTGCTGAAAGCTTGTTTTGAAACTGTCCAAAACCCAGCCTCACATAAAAGATTCAAACAAGAGCAATGCCTCTAGAAGTCATGACATTTTAGGCTGTGGTGTAGGCAGGAGAGGGAAAATGTTTCTTATTTTTTTCAATTGATTATTGGAATGTTGCCATTATATTCACATCAGACACTTGCATACATGAATATGGCTTTATGAAATGATCAAGGCAGGTAGAACTTTGTCAGAAACAGATGATGTGTTACACGTTAGATAAAGATACACATTGCCTTTTAAATTCTGGTGTGAGTTCAGTGCTGAAACCAACCATATGTATAAAACATATTAGAGGTTATACATATATAAACAAGTATAATGGAAAAGGAAATAAAATGTGAAATAAATTATTAAATACTCATTTTGTACTTCTTATAAGCTTCTGGTACATTCTGCAGTGGCTTTGCCAGTGGAAATGTCAATAATGAAACCTGGATTTTTCCACACATAATCCTTTCCCTTTTTATAATCCAAACTAACATGGTGATTAACAAATTACATAATATAGAAAAAGCAAAAGTGACATCTCTTACCCCCACCCCAGACTTCATCCCACTACGCAGCCCCATCAACTTGACTCTCTCTCGCCACCTTGACACAC
>JANHFX010018749.1:4103-33692 GCA_027560015.1 Chloroceryle amazona | reverse complement strand
AACCAGGCAAGAAATCTCATCATTTAAACCTTGAAAATCCATTTTCCACCCAAGGCAGTGCCATCTCCCTTGCTGGGTAGCATTTTCGCAGAGTCAGAAAGCCTCTCCACTTCTACACTATACATAAACATGTCATATTCCCTATCAAAGGGTGATAAACACACTCTAAGTGTGTTTATCTGTTGGCTGACGAGCTCTGCTTAAGAGCTTAGTTTGCTAAGCTCCAAAGAGGCGTCCTCCCTCCCAGTGCGTGGGTCAGCTCTCTGGGCTGGTGCCAGGAGGGTGCTGGAGAGTGTCTGGTGCTCCACAGGGGCAGAGACTGTCATTCAGTCCATCTCGTGCTTCAGCCCTCTGCAGCTCCACGATCTGTGGCTGAGGCAGCAGAGGTTGAAGTTTATTTTATACAACAACGTGCACAAGCTCCTGGCTTAAGCAGCGGGACTGACACTCGAGTTCTGAAGTGGGGAAGGAGAAGACAGAAGTACTGTGATCCTCTGCTGCGACCGGAGGCACTGAGGCTCCCAGGACACCATTGGGAGCGGTTGCCTACAATTCATATGCCCGCGGTCGTGGTTGGAGAGGGGTAAAGTGTCTTCCCTCAGCTGAGGCCTGGTCAGGGCGAGTCTGGACGTCCTCTGCCGCGACGTGATTCCTCTGGGGTGGGCAAATCCGTGCAGACCAGGACCTTCCAGGCACTGGACAAAGGGACTTGCCCTTCGCTCTGCGGGACTTCCTCTATGCATTTCCCATTGCGTTTCAAACATAACCTGAGGGACACCTGCTGCTCCAGAACCCCCTGGCACCGTGCAGCGTGCGTTGCCTCTGCAGAAAACATCCCCTGAAGAGCCCTTTCTCCTTCCACCTCAGAGTACCGCTGGAAATGCAGCACAGGGGAAACACGCTCTGGCTGTAAAGATGCTTCCAAGGGAGGTTGTAGAGCACCATCTAGTGAAGGTTAGCGAGAAAACCATCAGCTCCAAACCCCGTGGGGAGCTGCTGCTCCTAGGGAGCCTGTGCGACAGCAGGCTGGTGCAAGCTGTGTCCTGCTCGTCTTCTCTCAGTGTTTGCATGAGAGAAACCGGTTTTATCAGCAGAGCAGGTGGACTTCAGAAGGGAGTGTAACTTCTTGTGGATGTTCTTTTCCTGACTTTTCTCCTGTCCCTCCCGGAATGAACTGGGCATCTGGGACTCATACGCGGATGAGCAATTTAAAGATTTGCTAATCTTTCAAACAGACACTGTCCCCTCTGGCTCTGCCATAGCTGAGCAGAGTCTTTTGTGAAAGGGCCTGAGAAGAATTTCAGGTGTCCTACCACTTCTTAAGGTCGGACCTCTTTTGTTCTACAAGACCTTAAAAGCACCCAAACAGTCTTTCCTGGTGCTCTTTTTTGATGCCTGACTTCTCTATTTCTGACTTTGGCCTGAGCAGTTGACAAGAGGATATCCCCTCACAGAGGCTGAGATGCTGCAGACTTGCCTACCTGCCACCTACAGTTGTTCTAATTAAAACCTCAGGGATGAGTTAACGTGGCTTTTTTTTTTTTTTTAATGGATGCGTTTGAAGTGTGTCATTGCTTTAGGAAGCATGTGCTGTAGTGAAGTTATTAGCAACGATCACCCTTTATGACCAAATATATCTCAGAGGGCTGTCAAGCAGGTTTATTAGAAAGTGAAAATGCCTTTTGATGCAAGAGCAACCATAGGTGTCTGAGGACAAAGTAATGGTAAATCACAGCCACTGCTCCCTGATAGGAACAGTCTGGCCAGTGATAAGCTGCACTGTAGGTCACGGGCTGGCTAATCCTCCAAGTCTGCTCCTTCACATCTCTGATAATGAGTTTATACCGGTGCCTGAAACTGGGAGCTTCATGGTGGGACGTGTCCTGATGATAGGCCCCGCTCCGAGTTCCATTGCCCATCTAAGCCTTCCTCCCCCAAAGGTGCGAGCCAGTTGTGGGTCAGCTGCCATTTCCAACACCCTGCTCCCCAAGTCCTGCTTGGCAATCAATGTAAACAGCCTTCCTGCAAGCCCAGATGATGTGTAGCTGCCAGATACTTCACCCCAAGGGCTCTGATGTCTCCAGCTTGACCAGAAGCACCACAGCACCAGTGCTGCCAGTGCCACAGCCTTCCTGAAAGACAGACCAGCAGCCCTTGCCTTATGCAGGCAGCACCAGTGCCCTTCAGCAGCTGGCCACTCTGCTGGCAAACACCAAGGCTGGAGGCAGAGCCAGGGACATACTGAGTGTGTGCCCCTGCCCTCCCTTTGCAGAGGTGGAAAACACCCACGTTGTCTGAGGGCAATTTGGGGATGCTCTGAACACCACCCCATGCAAAGCAGGACCTCAGGGGAAGGAAGTACTGTGCCCTGGGGTTCCCATCCTCTCCCCAAGACCATGGTGTGGCCATTTGCTGGCTGTGCAAAACCCTCTAGAGGGAGCCCCGATCCCAGGCATCCCCAGCCAAGGTCCCACGAAGCCACGAAGATGTGGTGAGGGTGTCCAGATGTAGGTTTTGGGGGAGGGAGGGTTGAGGGTTGTTTTTTAAGGCTTCACACTGCATTAATGGCCTCACTGGCCACAGCTATGGACTTGCTTGCCCTCTCTGAATATTGCTGGATGTTCCTGCCTCTCCAAGTACCTCTTCACCCACCTCTAGCATCACTCTCCCTTAGACATCGCTGAAGGTGGGGTGAAGTCTGTGGGGTGGATGCTGCCCTTGCATGGGGAAACCTCCTCCCATGATGGCCTCCAAGGGCACTGCGCTTGCAGAGGGCTGGCACCATGCTGCCATTGCCCCAAAACCCAGTCCTGGTCTTTGTAGCATCTCCAGCAATCCACTGGGTGCTGCTGGGTGTGCAAAGCTCCCCAAATCTCACCAGGCCAAGGGGATCCACACGGATTTGGGATCTCTCATCACCAGGCTCCTTCTCTAGCCTGCATGTCAGTGGGCCTCCTGAAATCCAACCTCTGAGTGTGGGGACATGAAGGAAATTTCTTCTGGCTCAAAAGTGACAGGGTGGTGCTAAAACTTTCTGTTTCCTGTGGCCCTGAGCATAGACGCAACCAGACAGCTGCAGAGGTTCTCCAGCTTTGTCTCACACGTGACATCCACTCTTGCCAGTTGAGGAGCTCAGTGGCACTGAAGTAGCCTGAGAAATACCCTTTCTCTTTGTTCACTGGCCACTTAGCTGAGTCCCCATGCCCAAAGCTTTGCTCTGCTCCGTGTTCTTCTCCTCTTGGGCCCAGTAACAAGCTGCATGAGCTGTTCCATTCTGCTTAAAGGTGGGGTTTTTTTCCCTCTTGATCTTTGTTATACCTTTAATGAATTGCAATCTGTTATGTGGTGCTATTGCTTCAGGGAGATCATAGGAACAAAGTAAATCCCATTAAGGCCAAATTGCATTTTATAAGTGTTTGATTTCTCCATTTCCCCTTCCTGCCTCCAAAGCACCCAGGCTTCTCTCTGGAAGGAGGCATATTCCTGTGCAAGCTTTGACCCGTGGAAAAGGTGAACTAAATGTCCTCCTTGTAGACATAACCCCTCCTTGGGGCACCCTTGTAGAGGATTTCCCTGCAGGACCCCATAACCAGAGGAAGAGCAAAGGAGATGGCAAAAACCACCCCATGCTTTCTTAATGTGATTTTTCCTTGCTGTTTATTTGCTTGCAATAGTCAAGAGATACCACTTCAAAAGCTAGACATTGTGGCATATTTTAGGGAAGGATGAGGGGCAAGGAGCACTTTGTCAAGAAGCAAAACCTGGCCCTGTGCATGAGCAGGGGACCTGTCCTTGAAGCAGGTGGTTGGGGGTGTCCATGACTGTGGTCACATTTCCCATAATTTCTTGTACTGGCAGCTCTGGCCTAAAATGCATCTGTCCACTTTCTGATAAGGCTCCTCACCAGAAAGATGAAGGACCTCCACTCTGCAGAAGTGATGCTCCTCACCCTGCACTCAAATGCTAGCAATAGAGGTTGCTCATGACCGCAACACACACAGGGTGGAGGCAGCAGGAATTGATGCTACGTCATCAACATAGAAAAACCGGCAGCAAGTAGGAGATGTGTCCCTTGTCTTGTGCTGGAGTGGGATTCAGAGCATCTGGGGGCAGCAGTCATCCTTACTGGTATTTATAGCTCTGCACAGCAGGGCCCTGGTCCACGACTGGCTATGATGGAGCCCCCCAGTGTTCCTGTGCAAGGAGCAAGGCTTTGTTTCCTTACAGAAAGGGGCCCTGAGGATCCCAGCATGGTGGCTGCATTCCCAGCCCACGCTGACAGCCAGCCCAGGACAAGCAGGAATGAGCTTCCCATGGCAAGTTGCTGGGAAATGGTGAGGACCAGCCCTTTTGTCCTGTCTGGCAGGCAAAGTACGGTGCATGCAAAAGGATGCTCTGAACGCTGTGTTTCCAACCACTGCCTGCCATCAAGCTGCTCGCTTAGTCCAGCAATGGGTTGTCATGGACTGCTTTAGTCACTACACAGGGACGGGTGCAAAGCAGGTCCCATCTGGGTGTTCAGCCAAGAGCTGAAGTGGAAGTGAATAGTTTCAAGCAGAGGTCTCTAAGCATTTTCCTGCTTAGCATGGTTGAGGCAGGGCTTACAAAGGTTTCTTTAGCTGTCCCTGCTGCTTCTTGCAGTAGTTTTACCTTCTACCAAGCAGGTGCAAACAGGAGGTCCTGTGAGAGGTGCTGAGTCTAGTGGTATCCCAAGCAAAATAGCCAGGGTAGGACATGTGTGTGCACATGTATAATAAAAGCACAAGCATGGGTAACTTCTTCCATCAATCTTAATGTGTGTAACACGGTCTGATTGCACATTGAACAGTAAAAGTCACTTGAGCTCTGAAGGTGGTTGTGTGCCCATCCTGCTACACGCTGCCACCCTTCTGTCCTCATCCTGACACTGTGGGCTTCAGGTTCATCTATGCCCAGCAGACATGCCATCATCCCCAGGCCATGCATCTGAGCAGCCACTGGGTGAACTGGAAACAGCAACAGCTGTTGCTTCGTGACACTGGAGCAGCTGTCCTTACCAGCCAGGCTCTGCCATGTTAGCTTCTAGCGAGAATTGCAATGACTTTCTTCCCCATCATCATGCCTCCCTCCTCCTCCTCAGCTATTTACATCATCAAAGCAAGGAGACTCCACTCCTCCTTTCTTGGGAGATCTGGTTTAGCTCTTGGTGAAGGATTTACGCCATGATAGAATGCTCACTGCTGCCTGTAGGAATAAGACCCATGGAGATTAACCATATTGGGATCAAGACCTTGCTGGATAGCCTCCTCCAGCCCAGCTGGATCTTCCCTCTTTTCCTGCCTGGCCCTTTATTAATGTACAAGTCCTGTGAAGTCCCAGCGCGACATCTGATTTCCATCCAGTTGGACAGTAAACTGACATTTTTCTCACGGTCTCTGTGCTCTTGTTCTTTGGGTCTCTGCCAAGTACTCTACATCTTGAACTTGCCTTTTTTTTGTTTTTGTTTCAGATCGAGTTGTCCTGGTCCTCCCTCCTTCGTCCTCTCCAGCCTTTAAAGGAAGCAAAATTTAAAGGTCGGCAAGCAGAGCCTTCCAGGACTCCCTAGGGATGAATCCGTTCCCCCTCCCTTCTGTGCCAAGCGGCACTGAGATGTTTGCCTGCAGTCCCGGTGAATGCAGCTGCTCATCTTTCTGCTCTGAAAGTGGGAAACATAACAGCCAGTGCCGATGACAGGGACAGCTCTCCCTATCCTTCCCATTTTGCTAAGGGCTCTGCTCCTGCTTGGTCACAAGTCATTGCCCCCAGTCGCTTGTCAATGCCTGACAAGCACATAGAGATGCTGCACGTTATTTCTGCTTCCCAAAATCCTGTGTAACCGCTCTCATTTCAGGGAGCAAATGCGTGCTCCTCTCCCCACAGTGCATCAGGCAGTGGCATTTTGTGGCTCGTTCACTTCCAGCCATCATGGAAAGCCAAGCGAATGCAGCACATACCCTCGACTTCCTTTCCCACAGCCATGTGCCTTTTTGCTTTCTGCTCTGTTGGCCAGCAGATTAGGAAGGACAGAGGAGCAAATCTGATTTCCCCTTCCCCAAACCTCTTTCTCCCCGATACATTCTTCCCTTGATAACCATCCAGCTAGCTACAGTAAGAGGATGCCAGCAGAGATGCTGAATCAAGCACCAAAGTGGTGGCCCCAGTAAACCAAATACCAGGGTGACAGAAACTAATGTGAATAGCAAAACCTTGCAGCTGACTGAAGCAGCAGGAATCAAGGCAGTTTCCCCAAAACAGCCCACTGTCACTTAGAAAAAACAACCAATGACAAGAGCACCCTGCAATCCCACTGGCTGGTTCAAAAGCACCATGACTACATTGCTGTTTCGGCTATGCTAATGATTTGCACCAAATTGTGGTGCCATAACGGCTTTCTTCTGCTTGGAGACATCTTTGAAACAGACTAAATCTGATGTCATGGTGAAAATATCTTTCTGGATCAGCTTCTGCATTTGGGCAGGTCACAGGGTTGTTTATAGTGACTCCCTTGCATGCCCAAAGGAAAGACGTTAGCGTGAAAAGGAACCACCACAAGCATTTGCTGTCTTCCTCCTCTTTCATCTGCTATGTTGCTGCATCGCTATGTCTTATCACTTCAAATATAATGCAGTTATTAAGTCCTGCTGGCTGCTGCTTGGGTGCCAAACTCATTTATCCAGCAAAAGTTGAACTTTGTTAGCTGTCCTGATGTTTTCCTTAGCGTTTCTCCAGCCCCACATGGATGAGTCACTCCTAAACCCGCAGCTGATGCAGAAGTCGTTAGAAATGACTAAGCACTTTAGGAAATGAGCCTTCCAGTTTCTCAGGCTGCAGCTTTGGACGCACTTTCACATCCCAACACCCATTGGCTGCCACAGCGGTGGACTCGTGGAGCTGTGCATCCCCTCCTCGCACACTGGCACACGTGTGCAAATTTGCTCTTGTGCAAAGACTTATTTTGATCCCAGTGAACTTTGTTCCTTCCTGGTTTCCTCTGTAGGAAGCAAAGTCCCTCAGCTCAAAAGGGCTCCCTGTTTTACACAGAGGAAGTCTTACAGCACCATAGATATACAGCCTTGTCATCCAGACCCCACTGAGTTTTCTAGGAAAAATTATTGATTTTTGAATTGCGTCATGATTTGAAGCAGTAACAGGAGTCTTTACGTAAGCAGATGCTAAACTTTACCTCAAGTTTTTATTAAGGACACACTGAATCTCACTGGTCAGTAATGACTTAGGGTAAAGGCTTTAGGTTGGACATTTTCTGTTTCATGAAGATGCCTGTTTGAAGCAAGGTAATTACAGAAATGTCTGTCATGTTACAAAATAGCAAACCCCTTAATTTTTCTTTTAAACTCAACTGTTTGATTTCTGTGTCATAGAGGTTGACAGGAATATTCTAAGACAGCAGCAAGTGCATTTTGATGGAATTAAAAGGCATCATTTTCTCATTTCTTAATCAGCAACACCTCTAACATGTGCTGGATATATGACCTTACCTCTTCTTACCGCAACCTGTCCTCTTATAGCTGGGACAGGTTTGTGGGGGGTCACCACAGCACCCTTACCCTGGCCTCTGTCTTGGCCAGGCTTGCTACCATATTGAGCAGGCTGCTCTTGACATTTTCCTTGTATTTAGGCAAAACTGCAAAGGCAGCAGGTTTAATCCCATTCCTAGGTCTCATCCACCAACACCTCCTGGTAGTAGGTGGGACTCTCATGCAAGCCTTTCAGGAGACATTGCTGGACTTGCATGTGATGCTAGAAGAAGAGTTTAGGACTCTTAGGCCTGACACATTTCTTTTCCCTCCCTCTCGTGGATCAGACTTACTTCCGTTTGCTGTGCTGCATGAAATCACTGACTTTTCCAAACACAAGGGCTGAGCTTTATGCAGACATCCAGGCACTTGAGCACTTGCACTGAAATTGGTAGGACAGGACTTTGGTGCCTACCTGGGCAGTTGGCTCTGTGCAGCACCTTGGGCCCTAACAGTGGTGTTATTTGGTGTCTTCTGATTTTATCACATCATCAAGAAAGTCTTTTGGCTGTGTCCTGTGGATACTGAAGGGAAAGAAAGCATGCGTTATGCCAGAGGAGCATTGCTTCCCACCCAGGCAGGTTGGTGCAATGTGCTGATGCAGCTTTGAGGTGCCAGCGCACCACGGCTTAATAATGTCTCTCCTTAATTACTGGGACATTTATAGGGAAAGGAGCCTGTCCTTTATTCTCCTTTCATGAACATTTATGGAGTCTAGACAGGGCTGGGAGACATACATACAGCTTCTCCTCATTTTTACCTGTCTGGATGAAAGCCATGAGTGCTCCATGACTCACTCTGTTTCCTTGCATAGGAGGGAACTTTCATTTATTGCTTCCTTCTGTTATACCTTCTTCGTGTAAAACAGGTCCTACTGGAATGCGTCAAAACCCTGTTTCAGGGGATTTGGTGAACAGAGTGTCCCCTAAACTTTGCCCTGCTATAGCTGATAGGATACCAGGCAACCCTCACATTTCCCTTTTTTTTTTTCCCCATTGCTTCTGTGCCACATGTCTGCTCCATGAGGGCATCTGGAGGCCATGCCATGGCTTCAGTGTGGCTGTAATTTGGTTTGAAACTGAAATGGAAAATAATCATAATAATGGAGAAGAAGTAAGGTGACAAGAGAAGGACTTGGACTGAAATGCTGGAGGAACACACTGCTCTAGGGTGAAGTTGCATTTCATCCCCTCTCTATTTATCCTCCATCAGTTTTATTAGTGATCTTGGAAAGGAAATGGAGTAGAAGTGTAAATCTGAGATTGAAATGCTTTTCCGTAGTGAGCTGCTTAGTGTACCTAAAAGCCTGTTTTTCAACACCTCTCTCATATGGATTCTCTGATGCCTGGTATGGGGTGGGCTAACCTACAGCTTTTCCCCCAGCAGAGCTATCAGTAGGGTTATTTTTAATTTAATAACTACCCACCTCACTCTGTGAATACCTGCGGTGCCTTAATAACAATCTTGAAGAGTGCTACCTTCTGCAGTGGCTTGCTGAAACAAGGCAAGAAATATCCCAACGTAATGGTGACAGCAGGACCATGCCAGCAGGTACACACCAGGGAAGCCATAACTCTTAAAAGAAGCCTTTGCAACCAAAAATGAAGGCTAAGGCTGACATTTCCCTGGAAGTGAAGCCCTGCAAAACAGTGAGTGGGACAGCCCCTCCTAACACAGCTAGAACAGAGGAGTCAAAACCTTTGGGGTTTGCAGTCAATCCCTGATGCTCTTTACAGCTTTAAATCAGTGATTTAAAAATAGGTCCCATGATGATGGAGCACATTTTCAGGAAATATCACTCACCATGTGAGATAGCAGATGGAGATTTATATGGTATCACAGAATGATTTTAATGGTTTCTGCCTACAATGGCATTTGGTGCTAAAAGTCAAATCATACAAGGTTATAGAAAGTGCTGGGACCCCTCTGGCAGAGTCTTGTGAGAGAAAGAAATTTGGCCTGGCAGCAGGAATGAGACACTGCAGCTGTGAAAGCTCAAAGGCATCCCCAAAACACAGTGTGGGACTTTGCATGAAAGACTTCAGAGTTGTCTTGGGCAGGATGAGCCCATGGCACTGTGAGAGTCTGACCAGGGGACACATATGGCTCCCATCCCTTGAGTGATGTTGCAAAGAAGGGGTTAAGAAAAGATGCATTTTGGCTGCAGACAAAGCACTAGCAACTGAGAATAAACAGCCAAGACATCAACTCCCATTGAGCTTGAAATAAAATGCAGGATTTTTTTTGTTAAATAGTTGTTTGTTTCAAGCACATCTTCAAGGAAGGTGGAAAAACCTTTGATCTCCCGAGCCTCTCTGCAGTGTAGATTTCAGTTTCAGGTGTGTGTCTTCTTGGGCACAGATCTTAATAGAGATCTTTTCTTATATGCTCAATGCAAATAAGAAAAAAACTCACCTGCCTCATCTGTAATAACAGCCAAGATTTGATCTGATACATTTAATTATGGTGGGTGGCACAACTGATTCCTAATAAATGTATGAGGAATGTATAAAAAAATGAGTGATTACACTAAAAAAAGCCCAGCCCTGAAAAGGTATCAAAACAAGGATGAAGTCTTTTCTGAGGCATTTTTGTGGCACTTGTGACATCAGAGAGACATCCTCACTGGTGGTCACAGCTTTGGTGCAAGATATGTGGGTGTTGGACAGCTCAGGAAGTGATGGAGGCAGTGGTCCAGCAGCACCCAGGAAGGTTTCCTTTGAGGGATCTTTCTTCATTCTGGACTATCTGCTCTGCAATTCCTAATGCCCTGGGGAGCTGGAGCATCCCATGAATTTGAGCCTTGATGCCTCCAAGATCTGAGTTTTGGAGGAGGGACAATAGGGATGGAATTTTTAATTTTTATTTTTATTTTTTTCAAAAATACTATTGCTTCAATTCAATGCTACTAAGAAATACAGTGGTTTGGAACTCTGTTTTCTTTTATTCTTTCTGAGTCTCTGATTTCAAAGCCTTCCTCCCTCCCTTTAAAAACACATAGATTGCTTTAAAGATAGAGCAGCATTACCCTGCTCGCCTAATTAAAGCCCCAAAATTTGTGTTCACTGCTTTAATTCATTAGGTTTGTCTGGTCCCTAATGTGTGCTGAGATAACTCTGCATTGCAGTGCTTGGATTGTGCCTGGGAGGGAGTGGATGTTTGGCACCCAAAAAGGGCCCTCCTTGGTTAAAGGGTGCAGTGAGTGCAAGTCCTCCTGCACAGATGGATGTTGATGACCATCCCTGGGTGCACAACAGGGATCTGGGGTGAGACTGCTTTGGTGGGTAAAGTGGATGATCCCAGCTGGAGTACCCCCAACGAAAGGCAGAACCATCCCCGTCTCCCTTCCCTACCAACCTACCCGTGCATGATTCCTATCTTCTGTTTCTACTCTCAAACATGTCCTACATCTTCATGTGAATTTTGGGGGTGACATCCTTGGAAAAAGAGTTGAGGATGGGTAGCAATATCATCCATAACTGTATGAGGTCAGCTGGGTGTATAGCACTCATTTTTTTTACCCAGCAAGGTTGGAAAGTTAAATAGATGTATGGTAGCTGAAGGGATAATTTCTCTGACTACAAAGAAAGAGACCTGTGAGTGCCCAAGGGGACATGGTACCCATGGCAGCATGGGCACAGCTCATACCCTGGTGTAGGAAGTGGTGATGTGGCTGCAGTGAGGAGAAGGGAGAGAGAGGACATCAAATCATGTGTTCATGGTGAGATGATAGAACCCCACAAGGCAGAGGTAGGGACCTAACTGGTCGGTGTTGCAGAGTCCTGTGGTTGGCTTGGTGGCATAAACATTATCCTTCAGACAACCATGGCACTCAGGCTTTGTTGGGCAGGGGGCTTTACTGGAGAGAAGAGGAACATGCAGAAGAAGGAGAAGAGTGAGCAAACTGTTGCATGAAAAGAAATGAATGGGGACAAATTCAATCTGATCTGAAGAAGCCACCAGAAACCTTGTCTGAGGGCGGCTCATTGTTGGAGAAAGAGGCAGGGAACATGTTGCTGCTTGGACGACCGCTCTGGAGCATCTGGCAGCCTTGGGGGAGGCAGGACTTTAGCTTGCCCCTCTTAAAGATAAATTACACCTAGTCCTTGCCCTCACTGACTGTGTTGTGCCTAGACAGCTGCCTGGATCAAAAGCTTGGGTCAGAAGAGCAATAAAGGTCCATGGTCATCTCTTTCCTGCAACAGGGAAACTGCCCCAGTTTCCAGCCCCTGGTGGTTAATTGCTCAGTCCCCAGTGGTTTATTCATTCATTAGCCCTTGGGGATTTTTCCTCTGCTTGATCCCACCTTGACGGCAGCAAGCAGATTGCAGGTCTCCATCACCTTCTCCAGCTTTGCCTGCTCCAACCAAATCTTTTTTGCATTGATGCAAGAAAAAAGCTTCACAAAGTCATTTAGAAACAGGCCCCTTGAGTTATTTCCATCTCCTCTGAAGTTGTTTGAAACCATACACCAAGACCTTCTTTTTCCCTGCTCTTCTATTCCTTGCCTCCACCCCCGTGGCCTCTTTCTCCAGATCACCAATTGGATGAACCATAGCTATGCTGCACCCTGGTATATACCCGGAGCTGATGGGAGAAGGCAGCACTCATTGCAGCTCCCACCTTCCCACCCAGTACCTCTTCATTGGTCTGAGGCACGGAAAGCCAAGCTCTGTTAGCAACAGTGGCAGCAGGGTGGCAGCAGCAGCTGCTGTGTTCAACAAAAATTAGCAAATTCTCTGCTGAGATGGAGAATTTGCTCCCCCTGCTTGAACACTTCAGTTGGCTATAACAGTAACTGTTAATACTATATGATTATAAGTCTAAGAATAATGTTACTTCTCCATTGCATCACTACTTGTCGCCTCGTGGCAGCTTGGTGTTGTAGGCACCTCTCATCCCTGTCATGTAGACCACCTCTGTAGCAGCTGATGGAACCCGGGAGCTGTTTTTGGAGTGTGTAAGCCAAGATCTGGCAGTGCCATGAGAGGGGCTTGCTGAGAACTGACTTGCTGCAGTGCCTTGGGGACAGGCTCCTGCCTCTTCGGTCCCACAGGGTGATTCACCTGCATATGTGGGCTGGGATTTTAGAAGCTCCAGTGACCGCAGCATGAGGGAGGCATACAGAAGAAATCTTCACCATTGGCTTTCTCTTTGCCTTTGAATGGCAGTAGCAGGGTTTTCACCTCCCATCCTGTCATTGCATCTGAAAACAGCAAAAAAAGCCCTGGCTGCTCACTAGCAGCTTGTAGCTCAGAGCTTGGCAAATTCAGGCACCACTGAAGCAGTGCTTGGGGACCTGCTTGTCTCTCAAGGATGCCCAACATCTCCATGAGGGGAAATGCTGTGTAATGTGAGGTACTGAGGGGTCTCCTTCCTCCACTAAGAAGTAAGAAAGCACTTATAAAAAACATACGTCTGATGTCTTTGCTGTAGGGCATAAATTCTCTGGGTGCTCTGTTTGCTTCCTCTTTCTCATGTCCTTTTATGTTGGAGGTTAAGAAATATTATATTTTTATCTTTTCTGCCTACTCCCCCTCCTTCTTGGCCCCACGCCTAATATCAGTAGCCTGCTCTAATAAATCATGTAGCATCTGCCTGGGCAGTTGTTTGCGGTCTGATCTTATACGATGGCTCGTGTTAGTGGAATGATTGAGATGAACCTGCTTTGCTCTCTTTCATGTAGAAGAGCTATGCCAGTGTCCTCCGTGAGACATGGTCCATTCAGCTATTGATCCCGTATCAGAGGTAGAAACTGTCTGAAGCAACATTTTCCCACCCTATGCATGAGCATCCTGACTCGGCACACGGAGAAGGTGTACGAGGCTTAAGGGAATAAAACCTCAGGGATTTAACTATATGCCTAAGGTTTAACAAGTGCTTAAGTGCATTCCTGAACTGGGCCCTGAGGGAATGATGTTATTGTATTACCTGACCTTTATGGGATTGCCATGGTCCGGTGGGAGCAACCAGGCAGCTGCGGAGGTTTCCTGGGGCACTGAGCATGCGGCTCTTGTGAATACTCTTCAGCATTAATTGGGTTGGTTTTGTCTCTCAGGACAAGGAAAGCGCAAGGAAACCTGCATCGCAGATGCTTTTGTGGCTGTATTTGTATTGCACATGTTGAAGTCTTGCTTTATTTCCTGATGTTCCCTCTTTGGTCTGGGGGAAAGGGGACTCTTGCCTGCAGTCAGAGCAACAAAAAAGCATCTGAGAGGATACAAAAGTGACCCTATGGCAAAGGTGTATTTTCATATAGGTGGGGCTTCTTAAATAGGCAGCTTTACATAGGGGATGGACTCCACTAAGTGGTGAGACCCCTTTGCTCACAGCCAAAAGGACTCTGGGGCCAGGTTGTAGAATTTAATCCTACATCTCAGAAATCTTTTCTGCCAATAAATCTGCTTGCTCCCAGAAAGTAGCAAAGTGTTGTACCACATACACACTAGCCATGTTAGAGGCCAGCTGAAATGAAAGTCTCAGGAAAAATATAAAGCCAGGGTGAAAGTTGGTATTCAAGAAGTAAAACCGCATGCAGAACAGTGCCATGGCCAGCAAATAGTTTGTGTGCAAAGAGTGAGAAATCACCAGATGATCAAAGTGTGTAATTTTGCCTTCTTTTTAATGTTACACAGATTATTTTGGTATTTTCCCATAATAAATCAATTTTAAAACTTTTTTAAATACAACATTCTTAAAATCTTTTAAAATATCTTTGCTTTTAACATAATCTTTGCTTTTAAAAGCAACTTTCATCCTGTGGAAAATGATGGAGAATTGATTTTCAGGAGTTAAATGACTACAAAACAGAGTGAAATAACTTACCTTCAAGTTATGCACCAGTGCCTAAGCTGAAACAAACAAAAAAAAGGTTTGTTTTTCTTTTTGAATCAAAAAAGTTAAATCAAGCCCAAGATGTGTGTTCTTCTCCTGCAGCACCAGAGGAAGAGGAGAAGGCTCTGAGCATCCTGACAGCTTTTCTGCATTTGGGGAGTTTTCACCCAGCCACATGTGGCTGCTCTTCAGTGCAATAAACTCCAGCAGCTGCAATCTCCACTCAACTCTGATCGCCTTGTGTTTTATCTGCTGACCTGACATGAATCTTTTATTGACAGAGCTCTCATAAAAATATTTTGTAGCTTGTCTTGCTGAGTGGATCCCCAGCTGAGCAGTTCAGCAGTTGTGCTCTTTGGCAAGGACGGACACGTGCTCATGTACCCTCCAAAATCAATGAGGAATGGCAGCATGTCCGCTGGCAATGTGCCTTTGAAATGGTTTCAGTCTTCAGCAAAGGCAGGAGGAATGGGAGAGTTGCCTTTGAACACATGGATATCCCATGGCAGGACAGATCTATTTAAGGTCTATTAAGATCTAAAAGCAAGCACTGAGTGCCTCTAGATCCCCTCCTTCCCTAAATGAAATGATGAAAATCAATCACACCCCCTCCACGGTGAAATGATGGATAGTGTTGAGGAGGCTGTGAGTGGTAACTCCTCTTGTGAAATTTATTTGAAGCATCTCTCCTGCTATTGCAGCTGAGATCAGCCTAGTGGCTTGAGTTTTAAATTCAGTGCTGGAACATCAATGAGGTCCCCTCAGGACCCACCAGACTGTGCAGGGACCATCTGCCCGGGGCCACAGACAGTTTTAAACATCTAATCTTTCATTACACGGCTCTTCAATCCTCCCTCAGCAGTCAAGTTTCCTTCAGAGAATTTAAGTTTTCCTCTTCATACCTGGTAAATTATTTTGGAATTCACAGCCCTATTGCTTTCTGAGTAAATAAATAGGAATCACCCCTGCTTTGCGAGCCCTTTCATGCTCTTTATGTATATCATGCTTTTTGCTGCAAGCAGTATTACCAGGCCTGACTGGTCTCCAGCTATTTGTGTACACTACTGTGTATGAAGAGGTCTCCTTGCTTCAAGAGAAAGTGCATCAAGAAATACCTGTTCTGTCAACCTCCAAAGGCTTCCCCCAAAGCACTCCCGAGCTATTTGAAGGGATGCCACACGAGGCGGCACCAGCCTCTTCCAAGTATCGCTGGGACTCACTGTGGCTTTGTCAAGCAGGCAATATTTCAGAGGTGTATGAAAATCATTCCTGAACTTCAGTACATGCTTGAAGTATGTGAATTTTACTACTGACTACTTCCCTTCACCACCTCCTCTTGAAATGACAGCTAATCCTGTCTTCAGGCAAAGCAACCGCATCCCGCTGCCCTTTGCGATGGGAAGCAGAATCCCGCCTGCCCTCACACTTCCCTCTATTACAATAACTTCTCTCCCTATAAGAGCTGTTTTCTTTAAATACAATGGAAAAAAAGCACTTTATTTTTGGCTCACCCATGTTCTGCTTTCACCAAGTGCACATTCCTGGGCAGCAAGAGCTTCCTTTGTGCAGGGTATGGTGGCTGGGGGCAAGGGTCCTGCCATGGTGCAGGTGGTCCTGAAGGCTTGTCTGAGGTTGGTCATGGCTTTTCTCAGCTGGGTCATGAGGGAGACTTCCAGAAACTGCCCAAAGATCCCATTTTGTTGAAGTGAGTGGGTTCAGAGATAAGGTGCTTGTGGCATCAGGCAGGAGCACAGCTGAATGCTCTGCCTGCAGGTTTTGTAGATGTTGCTGAGATGAGGATGTGAAACTTGTTGAGAAATTCACGTATAGAGGAGTTCATCCCTGGATATTCGTATGGAGCAACCTTGCCATGAGATGTATTTATGTACATGATGTGTTTAGAGCTCTTCTGTAAACCATCTTCAGAACCATAGAAGAAATTATTCTGGGATGCTTTGCACTGAAGGCTACTTCTCCATGGTGATAATTTCACATTCCCACTGTGCTCCATGATGCCTGCTTCAAAACAATTGCACCTGTGTTTTTATCTTCAATAGGATGGGTTGAGTGTCTCCTGATTGTGCCATCACCAAATGTACAAATCTGGTAGCTGTGTTGCATGTCCAGTTGCAATGCCATCTGTAGGCTGCCCTTTGGAGAAGGGCTTAGCTCATGCTCAGCCTGGAGAGATTAAGGGAATTAGCTGTTCTGCTTCATTGTTCACTGAGAACAACATGTTCAGCATCACACAAAGCTCACAAAAAGATGCAGACCAAGCCTCGAGGAGTTTCCGCGCTTCAGCCCTAACTTTGCTTGGTACCAATGACTACCTGCTGAACACTCCCTGGAAGAACACCAGCTTTTTGTTAACAGACCAAGTCTACAGGCCCCTCAACCTCCTAAATCAAGCAGACCTGGACCAGAGACATCTCTGGATCAGCAAGACAATTCTTCACCTTTGAAGGCCAGTGCTGAGTTGAGCACCATGAATCCCAACCCTAACACTTCTGCTCTTGGAGAGCTGGCAGATGAAGAGCCACCAAAGGTCGGTGTCCTTAGGTCAAACTGACAGAAGTTCAGATGTCAAGCCCCTCAGATGGCATGTTGGCTATGGTCCAGGCTGGAGCATAGGCTCCAGAAGGAAGCAGTGCATGAGTGGTTCAGCCGAACACGGACAGAGATACAGCTCCTGTCCCCTTCCAGCTTCTATGCATTTCTTCAACACCCCTGTGCTTTCAATGAGGGGCCAAGTTGTGACTCTGTGAACATCTTCACTGACATCTGCCAAGCAAGGTACCAACCAGCATGACTAAAGAAATCCAGAGCTGGCCCTGGGATTGCCAAATCTTTGCATCTGACCAGAAATATGTAGTGGTTTTCATTAACATCTTGTGCCCATGGAAAATATCACCCAAGATCTGATACCTCAATCCCCTTTTGTCTCCCCCTCAACTGCCTAGGAGGGTTATGGGAATTTTGAGGCTCAAAAGCAGCCGATGAAACACCAACAGCATGACTCAAACTGCAGGCTGTGGGATGCCAGGTCTGTGCTTGCAGACGCAGCATTATGAGGAGCGGGGAGAAGAAGCCAAATTGCTCAAAGTGCAAAGCAGACCCACTGCTGGTGTGGTCAGTTGTGGAAGTCTGGCTGCCACGCATCCTCTGCTAATGCTGTGTATAAATGGACAAATCTCCTTCATCCATGCAAGAAGCACCCAATTTACTTGTGCATGAGTGTCCAGTGAGTTTGTGCTTTCACATCCAAAATAATTTGTGCCTGAGTGCTTAATTAATTTACACATGAGCACCTGAACAACTTAAACATGAGCATAAAGAGGCATTAACAAGTGCTCCATGCAAAAAGGAGGACCTTGCTGGGCAGCAAGCAAGCAGCTCATAGCACTGAGCTGGGAAGCTGGAGCAGGAGAAATGAAGTTAGTGACTTGGGAGAGTAGAGCTCTGGGGACACTGAAGGAAAAAGTATTGCATATGGAATGGGCATATGTTTGGACTGCTGTAATGACCTCAGTTTTGTCTTACAGGGACAAGGTACAATAAGTTTGAGGAATGGGGTTTGCAATAGATATAGGTTCAGCTTGTTGTAGTCTTCCTTGTTTGCAGGAGCAAGGTGTGAATTTTGCACTAAGCATTGCATTCAGGTTTTTACGACATTAACTTCTTCAGCCTGGTCCTCAGAGCCAGGGGGGTGTAGTCATGAAAAATACATATATTTGGACTTTGATAATGCTGACCCTAAATATCTCATCCATGGTGCAAGGAGTGAGATTGTAACAGATAAAAGTTAAGGCTGTGATGTTAATAACCCCCAGACTCTGGTTCTCAGGGGCAAGGAATGAAGTTTTAGTGAGTGTATGCACACACTGCTTCAGTATTAATCCCTCTGTCTGGTCCACAGGGAGGAAGAGTGAAGCTTGTAATTGATGTGTATTAAGATTATGACTATGTTGAAAGTAAAGTTGATAATGGATTTGTGCTTGACCACCTTTTAAGGATGAGCTTCATGGAGAGGAACAAGTTGGGCATGAACTGCAGGGATTACTGCATTCACCCATGGGCACTAATTAGTTCACCCAATAGGTTGATGCATGAGCAATCAGTGCCTGCACAAGAACCCAGACAATCCATGCCTGGGCAACCAGTTAATGCACCCATGAGTGCCTGATTGATTTATGCATGAGTACTCTTTCTGTTCATGCATGAGTACCCAAATGACTCATGCATGAGCACCTGATTAGCTCACACATGGGTACACAATTAATTCGTGCATGAGCACCAAATTAATTTTAGCATGATCACCCAGCCGGTTCGTGCTTGAGCACCCAAACAGTTCTATAGTCAAAAGGATGATGAGAAATTTGTGTTAACTGTCAATAACATAAATAGAGTCAGCAGTGACCTGTAGCTAGGGCATGGAAGTGGTCTAGAAAGAAGGAGGCAGGGGCAGGTTTTGTCCTGATGGTGATGCTGGGATCATTGCCTGGCTTGTGGCAAAGGGGGTTCCCACAGTGTGGCAGCTGGGGATGAGACCTTCTGCAGCATGCCCTTCTTCATGCCTTTTAAGCAGCTCCCAAGATGAGTTTGGTGGCACATCCCCTGGTCTGGAAGGATGCCTCATCAGCCTGGACTTTTGGGGAAGCACAGACTCCAGCTGCAGGCAAATACACTGTCCAGACAACAAGCCGACAACATTTTTGGCTGCCAACGTTTTATTGCTTTGCGATGAGCCCATCACTAAGAGGTAACCTGTCATTACCCAGTCGCCCAGAAACCAGACAAGATCTCAGTTTTGGCTACTGTGGCTTTTAACTCACAGGGGCCAGAGCATCATGACCGTGACTGCCTCTGCCCCATGAGCATCATACAGCTGTTGGCTTGTTCACCTGCGACTTTCTGCTCAGCACAACACAGCACAGGATGCTCCAATAAGGAAGATGTTGGGCTGGATAGCCACTTTCCCATTCTCTGCAGACATGTGGAGGGTGAAACTGCTGGCTCAGACAAATGGCAACCCACAGCTAACCATCAGCATTGGCCTCTATTGATTTGTTTGGGTGTTCCTGCAGATGTTACTTATTTGGTTGTCATTTTTGTTCTGTATTGCATGACCTAGCAAACATAAATAATTGACTGCAACAGGGATGAAATGGGAAATAATAACCAGGAAAGTACAGGCATATTTGCACAAGAAAAAGGCAAAGTAGATGGTGCTGATGTTGGAGGCATCAATTGGGTTAGGAGCAAACTCAGCGAGAAGCCCTGTTCTTTTCCTTTACTTCCATGTAGGCCTGGTTCCCACTTATCTTGGGTAACTTGGAGAAACTCAGTTTAAGCTTAGAAAACCACTTACAGCGCTTTACAGGACCAATTTCAAAGCTCACACCTCCAAAACCAGGCAGCGCTCAGTGCAGACACAGACCCTGGGGGCCAACTCCTGCTTCAGGCTTTACTGTGGAGGCACCCAGACAGGGAAAACCAGTTTGGTGTGTTTGAGCCTGTGAATCTCTCTCTTACAAAGCATCCAGCTCAATGCAGTAAAGCAATGGGGCTCGGGCAGTGAGGAGATGTGCGCTTGGGTGCTCCAATAGGTACTGACGCACCCTGAGGTGTTCATTGACATCTGTCCCTGCCTGTCCATGGATAGAGCTCCCTTGTCCTGGCATGGTTGCTTTGGTACCGGTGATCAGGGAAGGTTCACTTTGCACCCTCAACCCACCCTGCACATGATGGATTTCCCTTTGAGGATGAGGTGAAAGCTGTGCTCCTCATCCATCTCAAATGATTCATGTCATCTCATGTTCAGGGAAGGAGGTATTCCCCTCTTTCACATCTGCTGCCCACCTGGGATGCTGGGAAAAAAACACACTTTCTCTCTCCCCTTTTCTAATCTCCCAGATGGAGCACAGGGAGGCAATGGGCAGGCGGCTCTGTTTGCACAGCAAGCTTTGCACCAGCACACTGGTATCTGCTAAGCACCCCTCTTATTGCTGAGGTCAAGGAGAGCTACCAAAAACATTTTGTCTTCTGCAACCCAGATTTGCAACTGCTCTGCTCCAGATCTGCCAAGCACCATGGCAGCAAAAGCTGGTAAGCCTTTCTCAAAATGCAAGCTCCATGGGGCTGGATGAAGTTGAGAAGAGCCCTAAAATAATAAATGTAATAGTGAAAGAAACCCACACCAAGGCTGTGACTTTAATGGAAATAAGCTGCTTGACTTTGCCCTTGAAAGTTTATGGCGTTTAAAACAATTGTAAACATGTCAGTGTACATGGATACGGTTTCTATAGCAGCACAGCAACAGTTAAGGGCTTGCTCCCAAACATACCCCAAAGGAAACTAAAAATAGTGCATCTGTTGTATCAAAATCTGTATACATATTCAGGAAGACAGACACAACCTAGGATTTTGTAAGCCTTCATCAGCTTTCCCTCCCCTCACCCCCCTTTTTTCCTCTTTTCTAAAAGGGAAATGGGAGGAGGGTGCTGGATGAAGCAGCAGTGTGTGGGGAGGGATGAGCCCAATGCTGGCAGTCCCCTCCCTGGCCCTTCCCAGACAGGGCCAAGCTGGGAGGATGCCACGTCCTCTCCTCCCTGCCCTGATGTAAACAGACCTGCCAGCCAGTAATCGAACAGAAATACATTTTTCTCCTCTCTGCTCTGTCCTCATTGTCACCCCATGGCAAGCAATGCCTGCATGTGCCTGCTGCTCTACCACCGCCTCTGCTGCAGCCTGGAAACCTTTACAACTGCTGTTTTTTACTGGCAGCACCAAAAAGCTCATGTACATGGCATACATCATATCCATCACAGAAGCACGGAAGCACAGAATGGTAGGGGTTGGAAGGGACCTCTGGAGATCAACTAGTGCAATGTCCCTCAGGCTAATGCAGGTTCACCCAGAGCAGGTTGTACAGGAACGTGTCCAGGCAAGTTTTGAAAGTCTCCAGAGAAGAAGACTCCACAGCCTCTCTGGGCAGCCTGGGCCACGGCTCTTGTCACCTTCACAGAAAAGAAGTTTCTCCTCATGTTTAGGTGGGTTAGGGAACTGTATTCATGTGGTTTCACAGCAGGAAAAAGGCAGTAAATGGCCTTTCTGGGAAGGAGGGCATGTGCTCCCCAAGACAAGCCTTCAGAAACATGCCTGTGGCTACATAGGAAGGTTTTGCAGTGACAACATCCTTCTCAATGAGAGTGCAAAAGTCCATTGCGTTCCTAAGAGACTGTGTATTGCATGTTGCAGCAAAACCCAAGGCGTACAACAGAGAAGCCAGCCAAAATACACAGCAGATACAGCATGTCAGAGCCAGCGCTGAGGAATTTAATTTCACAGAATCATAGAATCATCTAGGTTGGAAAAGACCTTCAAGATCATCGAGTCCAACAAATAACCCTACTCTACATGTCCACTGCTAAACCATGTCCCTAAGCACCATATCCTCACAACTTTTAAATTTGATGCAAAGCAAGGATTTCAAGGTAGAGATTGGCACTTAGGACCTGCCAATGGACCATCTCCTTCCCAGAGAACACTGTCTTAACATTATCTTTTCCCCATGCACTTTCACAATCAAGAAAACACCAGTTATAAAGGTTGAATGAAATGTGGGAATACTTAATTCCTATCCTTCATAGTGAAATCATCTCATTTCTTTCTTAGTTTGTTTGGTTTTTTTAAAGCACCAGTCATCTCATGACCAAGTACAAAAGATACAATGAGAGCTAAGTGTTCAACTACCCCATGGCAGCAGTGCCATACCCAGCACATTGTTCATAAACGCAGCATCCCACCAGGCATCCAGGAGAACCACAGGCACAAAAAGCATTATTCATGCCTGATATCTTGACCAGCTCTACTCGTGCTAAAATGATCCTGCTTTTACAACGTAAAAGCCTTATTCTTTTTCTTTATTCTTAATTATAGCAGGTGCCTTCCTATGCCATAGGAGTTCATGAGTGACAAGTCCCTGCTAATAAAATCTGCATGGGTGGATTGACTGTGGGCATTAGATTGCAAAATAATACTTTCAAAAAGAGACACTGCAGTGACAGGTGTTGGGAATGTGGTCAGTATTGGGGGAAGTTGCTTGCTAAGCAGGATGAAAACATCCTCTTCATTATTGTGGGGATTATAATCAGGATCCCTCAGACAGAAGTGACAAATGGCACTTAGCATTGCTGCAGCATCTAAAATACAAAGCAATAGCTTCTTACCTCTCTGTCTGCTTTTATTTTTCAGAGCTCAAATTCTTCTGCTTCAACAAATGGCATCACTGAAAGTTTTGTTTCTGTGTTCCCTGAGCAGCCCACCCCATAAAATGGGAATCACAAGCTGTAAACAGCACATTAAACCATAAGGAAGGAAAAATGAAGCAGCTGCATCACAGCACCTAAATACCCTTTTAATGTGCCTGGGGTTTTGTGATTTTTCTACATTTCACCCTGGCAAGGGACTTTAAGGTGAGTAAAGCACACAGCTGGGGAGGGCAACATGACTGTGACAGTGGCCTTGGTGACTCTCATAAGTATGAGACAGGTTCCAGCTTTGCTCTCTGGCCATCCAGACATCACTTTGAGAGGTGGCTGTGGTATCACATGTCCTCCCACCTTTTGCTTTGCCCTTTCAGCAGCCACCCTCCCTGCTTTTAGGATGTGACTACCCCTCTGTGTGACCTGAATTTCTGTTTGTTTGGGAAAAATGGGTGCTGGAGCAAAATATACACTTTGGTTGAAGCCTGGTTATGGCACTCACTATGTGTTTATGCAACAGGAGGTGAAGCAATGACACCATCCCCAAAACAGCTGGCAAGATGGTTCCATGGACTGAACTTCTTGACTTGGCCCTCCCTGCATGTCATCCCCTCTCCCCACTTCCACTCAGTCATTACCCTTAGTGCCAAAGAGTAAAAGTCTCTCTATTCCAAGATATTCAGAAAAAGGTCATGTCCATACTCAGCCAGGGTTAAAATGCAGCTTTGGCTTTGCAATCCCAGCCACCTCTGTGCTGGGTAAAGCCCAGACATTCTGTCTCCCAGCTGATTTTACTCATAGGTTATTTAAAGCAGACATTGATAGCTCTGAAGTCGAGGCAGTTGAGTGTGGCTGCCAGTGGCTAGTGAAGGTGAATGTCAGGAGTCATTATGGAAGTGATTAGTATAATCAAACAGATCTGTGAAATGCTAGCACAAGCAGCAAAGTCCCTCTGATGTGAGGTTTGCTTCATGGGATTGAAAACTAGGTGCTTCCTTTCAATCTCCATCAGAAGATTCACCTATGGGTGTGCTGGTTTTCCTTTGTTTTTTCCTTTGCATCAGCCCTCTCATCCCGATGCAGCCCTTGAGTGCTGCTCGCATCTTGCCAGTTGCTCTTGCTGTGACCATGGGCAAGCTTCTTCATTTTTTTTGGTCTTGCTTCCCCAAGCTGAAAAGCACAGGTGAAAATATTTAGCTGCCTACCTGGCAAGGCTTATGTGCAAATTAATTATTTCTAAAGTGCCTTGAAAATTGCCAAGTATTATTGCTTCATAACAACTGTTGCTACGTAGGGAAAATTTCTTCCACCAGATCCAGGCACAGACACCGCACCTACATTCCCTGGCCTTACAGAGGTCAAAGCCAAGCCTTGCTATGAACACACAGACAGAAAAATTCTCCTTTTGGCCTCTCTGACACCGTGCTTGTGTTGCTTTGGCAGTTTTTGTTATTCCCTTTTGTACATTGGGTGGTGCAAGGCAACACTATTGTATGCATCTGTGTCACCTGTCCCAAAGCAACACAAATGACAGGTTCTGCCAGCATCAGAGCCCGGGCAGCATCTGGTTTTGGCATGACCAGGCTGTGTCAGAGTATGGCTCACTCCCATCGGGATTTGCTGGGCTGCAGATGCTGAGTGGCCCTGGAGGAAGCCTGTCTCACTGGGGTGATTTGCCATACCCAGAAACAGTGTCAACACCCAGCCCTGAAAAGCTGCTTGGCTCCCACAGTGGAAGAAGCAAATCAAGGGTGGACCTGCCGAGCTCAGCAGGATGTGATACCACACCTTAGTATCTGAGTGACTCACAAGGCACTCCAAGAGCTGTTTTATTTCTCTTCCCTTTTTTGCACAAAGGGGTATGTGTCTTTTTTTTTTTTTAATAGTATGTTTTCCCTTCCATTTCCTAGTTTTACTGCTTGTTTCCCATGCCTGTGAACCTCAGCTTGGGGACCATCAGGTTGGTCACTCCCACTGAGGAGTGTCAGTGTTGCTGGCATGGGGGAAGTGGCATGAACTTGGGTTACACTAGTGGCTCTCAGACCGCCACCAAGCCTCAAAGACAACAGATATATTAACAAATTAAGTTTGTCCTGGGCAGTTTCCTCGTCCTGAGGCCAGATGGCAATGTACTACTGTTGTCAAAGTCTCGTGCAGCCCCCAGACACAGCGGCCCCACCCAAAATGCCCCCTCTGTGTGATTTCCTAACTATGAGTGGACAATGCTTGAGCTCATTGGCCTGGACCAAGCGATGCTGAGGCCCTGGCACAGGTTATTTTATTGTCACAGACTCAGCCAACGCATTTTAGGGGCCTTTTATCACCAAACCATTAGAGGCCATTTTGTGATGGGGTCCTGGAAAAGACCACCAGCAGTGGGCAGAACATAGTCACATCTTTCTCAGCATCATGCAGGACCCAACAGAGCCAACAGAGCCTGGGCTGGTGGGCAGGCAAGGCTGAGTGTTTGCTAGGAAGGTGGGACCCTGGCTCCTGTTAGTGAGCCTGTGCTTTCACAGCTCTGATTCATTCTGGATTGCATCAAGCTGCCATACCCCAAGCCTGCAGACACCAGCCTGGGACATGGTGTTCTTCATCATCTGGATGATATTCAGGAGCAAGGCTTTTTCCTCACCAATACTGCAGTGATTTTCTTCAGGCAAGCCTAAGTAAAACTAAGGGACTGCAGGAGAGGAATTTTCCCAGGTGAAAGGACAAGATCATATCAAGTGAAGTCCAGTAAATGTAAATTAAAGTGCGGTGTCAGGAAACATTTTGAACCTTTAGGGCAAAGCAAGGAGATTTAATATAGGTTGTATCAGCCCAGGAATGAAATACGGGTATGAATGGCTCAGTCTTGACTCCAAAACACAGCAGTTCCCATAAAAGTAAAAAGAAACCCCAAACCAGTGGTAGGATCCAGATGCAGACTCCAAGGAAAGGGCAAACACAAGGGGTACTGGCTGGACTAGAGAAGAAAGAACAATAGCTGTTGCTGGCTCTGTCCCACAGGACCCTACAAATAAATGAAGAAAATGAGAGCTTGGCTTCACATACATCCCTTGAAGCTCATTGCCCAATGTCTCTGCAGGCAGTAGGAGACTTTCAGTTCCTCCCCCAAAGAATGTTCCCCACATCACCAGTGGTGTCTGAGCCTCCATTCATGTAGGGATGGAGATAAAAGACATGTGGTGAGTCCAGTCACAGCAAGGCCACTGCGGGTCTTGCTGTAGACATCTCACCACCCTCACAGTGGGTGCAGAGGTTGAGTGTGGACATACTGGCCTGGTCCGGGGAAGGTGGGGGGGTGGGCTTTAAATCAGGTCCTGGCTGCAAATCCCCCTTGAGCAATGATGAAAAAAACTTGTTTTGACAGACCCCATAGTCTGTGAGCACCTCCTTCGCTTTAACTTCTTCAACCTGACAGCCTTTGACCTGCCAGAAGACACCATGTTAATCATATTTTTTTGAGTGGGAAAGCTGAGGAAACAGCATTACTCTGTTACCACACAGACACCTTATTTTGCTTAAATCATAGCTACCATGGGCCTTCTGGCATATGAGTTCCCAGGCATCAAGCACAAGATTTTTTTCTGTAACATGCAGATGGGGGCGGGAAGACCTTTGGCTGCCTATATTGAATGCAAACAAAAATATATACACATCTGTTGTTTTGTGTGTTTTCATGGCATTTGAGGACTCAGCTGCTTTGTTTCTTCAACTAACCCATGGTTAGACCACATGGACTTGTACTGGTCTCTAAGGGGTAAATTGGCAAGGGGAAGGGGACTGCTACTCTCAAAGGAGGGTACAAGAGGGGAGGCTACATCATCTAGATGTGACATGGGTGTTATGGGTATCCCCACTTCTTGCTAGTCCTTTTAAAATATGGGTAAGGTACCATCTCAGCATGTCCATTGCTCATGCTCCTGTGATGACCTTAATACTGTTGATATTCTCAGCCAAGCCCCTCCATTTTTCTCTGCCTCAGTTTCCCCATGTGTGGAAGGGGCTGTGGAGGTCATCTGTGAAGTGGACCCATCTTATGAGCACCAGGAGCACTCACTAGCTGATGTTTATGTGTTGATTTTCTTATTACTTCACCCTCCAGACTGATATACCAGCTCTAAACAAGCATCACACAGTGTTTTCATTTTGCCTGATTATGCATTTAAATGTGCCTTGCTGAAGTAACACCTGCCACCTCCATCTTGCTGGTTGTGTCGTGGGTTGTATGAGGGGGAGATGCCATCACATCCTCCTCTCTGGGAAAAATGCACAGGGATGATGTCCTTCCAGCCAACAGCCTCAGAGATTGTGCTATAGAGAAGAAGAAAAGAAAAAAAAGAAAACAAAATACTTTAATTTTGGGAGTGGGTGTCTGGAAAATATGAGATGTGTATTTGCATGGTCCATGGGAGGACCACTGTGAGTCTGAGCTGCAGCCAAGCACCTTCTCCCCACTAAACCGCCTCCAAGAAGCTCTTGGAGTGGGCTGACTGCACCTAGCAGAGTACGGTTGGTGGGGAAATCACTGCAAATGCTGAACAAACTTTCCCCCTAGATCCACGTGTGAGGAAAAGTGATGAAATATACACCAGAGCCCACAGGATGTAATCCTGTCCTCAGCAGAAGGACAGCAGGAAGCTTCATGTGCTGCTTAAGCTCCTCTTTTGCAGTTGCCTTCAAAGTGAGGTCCTCTGAAAGGCCTGCAGTATTTGTCGCTTGTCGTTAATTAACGTACATCAGTGGGATTGATACATATCTGTCCGTGTGCCCCACTGCACTGCAACCGCCAGTGGCACACTGCATTGGCACAACAGCTCCATCCCTCCCTCCCCTCTGCTGTTAAGAAGTGTCCCTTGATTCTACATCTCCACAAATACACTTTGAGAGGGTAGATGTATGCTTGTTAACTTAGAGCAAATTAGATTTCTAAGAGCTGGTGGAAGAACAGAATTTAATCAGCACACGCCATCAGCCTGACTGATTATGAATGATTGCACAGCCACCCTTTTACTCCATCTGAGTGTGGGACAGGTGCAAAGGCACATCCCCACTGATGGGCATGGAGAAGGAGGAACTGACTGCCAAGCTCAGGGTGGTTCATTTTTTCCGACATGATTTGAGTCCTTAATGGACCAAAGGCTGAGTTTGCAACCAGACAGAGGAATCAGCACACTCCTTTTTGAAGAACCCAACATCTGATGATCAGGGTGATACATGATGAGGATGATGAGGATGAGGATGATCAGGGACTGTGCTCTGTGTGACATCATCATGTCTTATGTTTGACATACTCTGACCTATCAGCCAACACTAAAGCTTAATTTGCTTAACCCCTCCAAAAAGGAATTCAGTGTTGACTGGTTATTTCAAATATTTTCACGTGACTGAAATCTGACTAATGACTTAATCACAGCTTGTGGCACTGAGCCATGGTGATTACCCACACAGGCATGCACAGCAGTAAGCTGTGGCACTGGCAGCCACCTAGTGCCCTGTTATCATGCTCGGTCCCAGCAGCTTCAGTCCCCGATGAAGTTTTGGTAAAGATTTGAATCCATCTGAACCTTACAGGCTGGATGAGAAAGGTGATGTTAACCTCTGTTTTTCAGCCTGGGGAGGTGGCTGGTTTAGAGAGGGGTGACAATGTACCGCTTGGGGACACAGATTCTCTCCCAGGAATGAGGGATGTCCCCAAGGTTTTGGGGAGGACTTGGTGAAGTACCCTAGCAGGTTGAATTTGACATCCTATGTCTAGAAGATGATCTGGGCATGGCCAGGAGATGCACTGGGTGGGTTTTGGACCAGCCACGTGCTTTTGGGGATGCAGGGTTTTTAGCGGCATGGCCGTGAGCCCAGCCAAGCCACTTTGACTCAGGGTCATTTATTTAATAATATAGATAGGAGCAGTGTGGTGTAGATGTGTTCTTGTTGTTGGGGCCATATGCAGTTTAGAGCAGCACAGAATCCTGTCCAAGAGCCTTTACTGCTTCTTTTTTGCTGCAGGGATATCACAGGACCATACGTGCTCTGATGGGAACATTAGAGGGGAACATGTGTCATCTTATTTTGCATCTGATTCAGAAAGCCTGTTTGACACGAATGCTGTAACAGTAAGCAGCTGTCAGAAAACAGAAAAAATAGCTGTTTAACTATCAAAGACGATTTTAGAGCTCCACTTTGCTGGGCAACAGCTCCAGGTTTCAGTGCTGGGAGGGAAAAAATTGTCTGAAATAAGATGGATCAGAGGTGATGCTCTACCTACCTACCCTCCCTTCTGCAACCAATTATCCATGGTTCTGGGTCACCTCAGGCCAGATAGACCTCCCCAAAAGACCAAGTCTTTTATTTTTCATCTCCCTGCAGTCTTACTATGGAGTGGTACAAACTTAAGGGACAAGGGGACATGGCAGGATCAGAGGGAAAGCCATCCCCCAGGCTTGCTGCCATCAGGTAGCTGAGTTATGAAGTCTAGTTTGTAGCATCAGCTTCTACAGACCTCTTGGCATGTTGCAGAGGATTGTAAGGCTCGAGTAATGGTTGCTCTTTTTCCATAGCAAAGGACATGTGTTAAGTATAAGGAAATACCCAAAGCATCCACCAAACTCCAGCTGTTTCCGTTTTTTCTTTTCTTTCTTTTTTTTTTTTTTCCCTTAAAGTGGACAAATAAAAGCTTTCTGAAGATTGTTCCTCCCACAAGAGGAATGCTTTGTAAGGCTGATTTGTCTCTTAAGCTTCCTCTGAACAGTGTTTGAGAAAGAAATGGACCCTCAGGCAGGATGGAGATTAGAAATGGAACTGCAAGCTGGACTGAGCCAAGGAGTTGTGTGAAGGATAAATGCTCACAAGGATTTAAGAAGGGATCAGGCCAATTAATGAAACAGAAGTCCACCAAAGGCTAATCATCACAAAGGTACTAAATCAGAGTTAAA
>JANHFX010018748.1:27583-43902 GCA_027560015.1 Chloroceryle amazona | reverse complement strand
AGGCTGATAGCAAACCCTGCGAGGCCAAGCTGGTGGGTGGGGGCTGCAGGCACTTGCCTGTTTAGACGCCTCCCAGTCCTAATTACAGGGCTGTTTTTCATGCTTACAACTTCAGCTGTTGGTGCAGAAACCTTCCCTGCTGCTGCCTGCCTCAGACTGGCTTGTTGTCTCTAAAAGGATTGTGTCTTCAAACCCAATTTATCTGCCTTAGCAAGAGAGTTGTGAAAACAATGCATTCCTTTAATTCATGAAGAAACAAGCAAACAAGCTCCAAATCAGTAACTTTTTGTCCGATACTTCATTGGTCCCCTACTGTCTGGCTTGTCTGGGATGACTTGTTGTGCTGCATCTGTACCCAGGCTTCCTGGACCTTTGTACCTTTTTCAGTCTCATACCTTGCCTCAGGTTGCCCTGCTGACAGCATCTCACCCCAGAAGCAATTCTACCTGGTGCAGGGAAGCCCCTGAAAGCAGGAAAGAAATTTAATGCAATGAGGTTACTACTAAGACAGCTATGATTCAGCGAATGGACAGACTAGTCCTTGTGTTGAGCATGGCACTGAAAGCAGGACAAGCCACGGGGCCTAGCTGGGCAGCCAAGTGTGGAAAGAAGAAAAGACCTTCTACGTGTGCCTGGGACAATGAAAGGATTCATGAAAAGGACAGCAATGACACACAAAAATTATTTTATTTGGGTGTTCTCCTTCTGCCCTGCATATAGCTGCTACACGGTGTCCTTGGACAACAGCCAAACCTGGACTTTTTCAGGACATTAGTCTCATGTGGGTTGTGCTAAACCTCTGCTTTAGGAGGGAAACATGGGCTGCCTCCTTCTGCATTTTTGCTGTTGTCCCTGTAACCAGTTACCTTCCCCTGTTCTCTTTTCCTGAGTTTCACCGCGCTACATCTCAGGGACAGCTCTGGCAGGTATTTTTAGGGATGGGCTAATCTCTGCCTTTAAAGGGACTGGTTAGGGGCAAGTTAAGATGCTCAGATAGGAGGAAAAATAGCAAAAAAATAGAGATGTGGACAGGAAGCCTAGATGGGAGATACTGGAGCTGCAAATCAGGCAGGCTGACACTGCTGTGGGGTCCTGGAAAGTGGGGCTGTGACAGCTTGAGGAGAGAGACAGGGAAAAGACATCCTGGAGCAGAAGGGGTCAAGGCCTGGCTCAAGTGGTCTATGACACATTTCCCTCAAGAAACAAACCAAAGATTGCTCAGTCTCATCACTCAAAGCACTGCGTGGCCTGACACTTTCCTCTGCTGTATCAGGGCTAATGGTTTGCCACTGGTGTTGCTTTTTCTCAGGCAGCTGAAACCACCATACTGCTTCCAGCTGTCCCTGGGGACTGCACTGGTGTCACAAGGATGGAGTCTGATGGTTGTATTTTTTTATTTTTATTTTTATTTTTTTTTCCAGAAGGTTGCTGCTGAAAATATAAGCATTAAGAAATGCAGTGTAAAAATGTTACCTGCAGTGTTAAATTAAAAGTTGATGATGCATAATTATTTCTTAGCAATGTGTTTCAGGATGTGGAATAGTTTGCCAGTTTCTGCTGAGGTCAGTGAATAGTTTCTGCAAACAAAAAAAAAAAGGCAAGAGGAAAACTAGAGCTATTTCATTTTGCCATTTTAAATATGAACCTGAAAGTTTGCCTTTACTTATACTGTCCAAATTAAATGCAAATCTTAAGTATGCATGAGGTGTTTTGATTTGAATTGAATAAAATGATCTCCTGGTGGGGGATAGCAGCATTTTCCATCTGGGGAGGTAAAGCACAGAGGCTCAGGTGAGAGACTAACTGCTGAATCTGGAGCACCTACCGGAGATGCCAGGAACTTTATTTTCTACCTGTATTAATTTCTATCTTTGATATCTGTATATTTTTATATAAATTTAAGTATCTATTTTTATATATTTCTATAAAATATATTATAATATTATCTATTATATAATACTATTTGATATTATAATACTATATCATATATAGTATATATGATATGATCTCTATATTTATATTAAAATCTTACTAATTTTCTATCTATATTAATTTCTATCATACTACACTTTGTATGTGCAAAGCACGGTTTATGTCGACTTGGTTTGTGACTGAGAGCTTGGGAACTTCAGCAGATCAGATCCTGAATCGTGTTGGTCAGCCAGCGACAACCCTGGTTCCTCTTCAATATGTGTGATCAGTCTGACAGCCTGGGGCTTCATCTGACCACTGGCCCTGCAGTGGGGCACTACTCCCTAAATAAAAAAATTAATTCATATTTGTAAACAAAAACCAAGGAACCCGAGGGCCATGTGCTGTGTAGTGCATTTTGCTACACAGTGAGGATTCCCCACAGGCAGCTGAAATGATGTTCCTTTTTCTTCTCATTAAAACAATGAATAGCACTTGGGGTTTTGTAGGCTGCCTGGAAGGAAATTCGCAGAGAAATAAGAATTTCTATTTTGACCCTTCCCAGCAAATTCAAGTCCTCAGTTATAAATTAAAAATGAGCCCAGGGGCTATGGAAATACCAGAGAAAAAGGGCTGTAAAACTGTTTTCCTTTAGAAGGAAGAGAAGACCATATACAAACTCTCTTGAGCATCCTGTAAGGCTTTCTTACATGCTCACTAGAAACAGGTCTTTCCCTTATTATATTCAAAAATAAGAATTTGGATAACTTCTTTGAGTTGGTTGGAACTGCTGTTTAAAATGCTTGCATAGGACTCACATAGGGGCAGCGTGACTTCTTGGTCTCCAGTATGGTCATAGAATAATAGAATCATAGAATCATGGAGTGAATTGGGTTGGAAGGGACCTGTAAAGCTCATCTAGTCCAAGTCCTAAGCATTCTGAGCAGAGTTTTTTTGATTAAATAATACCCACTGGAAAGAGCCATCTTTTTTGTCCTGTGCTTGCTGTGCACCATTTCAGTACAGGGCCCATTGCTACACGCTGGTAAATCATTGTCCATAGCCCTGTGGTTTCCTATGGTTCTCCCATTCTGCAGTCCAGGAAAACCCTTCACCAGTAGCTCCTTAGTGTTCACTTCACTGTCACCAGTTCCTGGCCAGGTGTCTTTTCCCCACTTTTGATACTTTTTTTTCACTGCTAGCTATTTCTTTTTTGTCAGAATATGATTTTCTCTTGACAGAATCCAGGCCATTTGGAAATCTGCTATCAACTCCTGGCACTCTTTAAAATGCTTAACTAATAAAATCAGGAAGACTGGTGCTTTTCCTTTTCCAGCGAATGGGAACAGAATAGGAATTACCTCTCCCTCGAATTCCTCTACCTGGCTCAGTCAATTTTTATTCCGATGAACATTAAAAACCCGGGTTTGAATAGAGATCTGCATGGGAGTTGCTCCATCTCTTCAGTGCAGTACAGTTCCAGGTTTAAGTCTAATTTCTTCTTCTGTCCCCCAGCACTATTTCTGTTGTGCTTCAACTTCACTTGAGTAATTTTTCTGCCTGTTGCTTTCTTTTTCCACTCCTGGAAATCCATTAGAATTGATTTCTGTACGTATTTTAAATACTTCTGCTGGTTCCTGTAGGGCTGCCTCAGAGCCTGCACAGATTACTGTCAGTTAGGATGGTACTGGAAGATGCTGCATTCACACCAAGGGAGAAATCCCTTTTCCCACGTCCTTCTGTTTCACATTTCTTTTCTGGGCTTCTAAGCAGAAAAATTTCCAATGCTTTGAAATAAATACTCGGTAGAAATAAATATTAAATCCTGGCTCCACGGAAATCAATAACAAAATGCCTGCTTGACTTCAAAGGACTGACCCACAAGGTTAATGGCACTAATTTAATGCTGCACATAAGATAAAATCCACTTGTGAGCCTTGTACTGTACCTGAGGAGCTGAGGGTTAAAATATGACATTGTTACTAGCTGGTTTAGTTGAAACAGAACCTCATTTTTCTCATGGCTTGGACAATTGTGGACTTTGTCATCCTTTTCCTATAAGTAAGCTAATCTTTTTATTGATATAGTGCACACCAAGTACTGCAGTGATTTGCGATGTGGGAAAGTCTTTTGTTGTAATTTCAGCATGGCCCGGAAAGCAGCTTTAATGACAGAAATGGAAAAACCAGTTACCCACGCCAAATCATTATTCCGAGAGTTCCTCCAAATGATATGGAGTACAAGCCCTACAATACAAAGAGATTGTGGAAAATCTGTAGGCAGCATGTGAATCACATTGTCATGCTTCTTTATAGCACACATGGCATCACACACTTTATTTAAGTCAGCTCCCTGCAGACCAAATCCATTTGGAAGAAAGGTGATTGGCTCTGCGGAGCTGCTAGACATGAACCAAATAGGTGTGGGAGACATGCCTGCAGTCATCTGTGAAAAAGTAGGGCAAAACAGGGGCATTAAGAAGACTCTAGAAGCTGGACGCGAGGTTTTAAGTTTTGTCCTAACTGGATTGGGAGAGGTATTTCTCTAGATTCAGATTAACCAGTTCAAATCCTTATTGCTTTGGGTTACATTTGCACAATGGAATTATAACACATATTTGAGAAAACCTGAAGTTAAGTAGTTAATTACTAAGATTCAGGATTTTTAATATTTTTTTTTTTTTTTTCAGAAGAGAGCCTAGAAATAAGATCTGGGTGGCGAAACGATTCGTTGAAACATTTTTGACATTTAGTCAATTGTTTTAAGTAATCTGACAAACTGGTGGGATTTGAAATTGCTTTTATTCTTCTTAAGGCATTGTTCATCTCTGCCTGCATAGTCCTGCCTGCCCCACTTCTCTCTCCATAACAGCCCTGGTTGGTGCACAGCAGAGCAGTGCAGGAGAAAGCCATGATTGAGTCCAAATTGGATTTCTTGCTGAAACATGCCTGCACCTCACCCAGACAGAGAGATATCTCAGCCAATTTATTAGCTGTGTTAGAATAAGCAGGTGGGAATGTCCATCTTTAGGTGCATTTCAGTGCTTTTGCAGCCCGAATTCTTTTTAGAATTGATGTAGTGCTATTTACTGCCTTACATTAGAATCATAGAATCATGGAATCATGGAATGGTAGGGGTTGGAAGGGACTTCTGGAGATCATTGGGTTCAACCCCACCTACCAGAGCAGGATCACCCAGGGCAGCCCACACAGGAACAGATCCAAGTGGGGCTTGAAAGTCTCTAGAGAAGGAGAATCCACAACTTGTCTGGGCAGCCTGTTCCAGGCTCTGTCACTGTCACAGTGAAGAAGTTTCTCCTCATGCTGAGGTGGATCTTCCTGTGTTTCACCTCGAGACCATTGCCTCTCATTCTATCACATTGCACCACTGCAAAGAGCCTGGCCCCTTCTACTTGACCTCCACCCTTCAGTTATTTGTAAACATTGATCAGATCCCCTCTCAGTCTTCTCCAGGCTAAACAGACCCAGGGCTCTCAGCCTTCCCTCATCAGAGAGATGTTCCAGTCCCTTTATCATCTTCATAGCTCTCTGTTGGACTCTCCCTAATATTTCCCTGTCCTTAATTAGCAGCCCGAAGAAGCCTCAGACCAGTATATCCATTTGGCCATACTGGAAACCCTGTCTCAGAACTGCCTTGAGTTTATTGTTGTTTTGTTATTTGCACAGACTGTACTGGGATATCAGGCTGGGCTTTGCAGTAACGCTCTCTTTGGGCAGAGGTCATGGGAGTTGCTGATAATTATGGTCTGTCCTTGGTAAACAGTCACATTATGTGCAGAAATGTTTCAACATAACCTCCCTCCCTGAAAAGGGAATTTCTTCAAAGGCTGCTTCCTAGCACAACTGCTGCTATACCAGGCTGGGGGTGGGAAGGCACCTCCCTCACCACTGCCTTTCCTGTCAGTTGTGAGGGGACTATGTGAAGGTCTCCAGAAATAGTGTGGGTTGCATTAAACCTAGAAAATTGCAGACTTGTCAAGCTAGAGTTTTGAACTCATCTTTTCCTGCCACTGCAGCATTTAAAAATCTGTTCTCATTTTATCCAAAAGCCACCGTTAACAGTTCTCTGTACAACATAATTCAGTTATTGCCCAGGTGTACTTTTCATTCTAAAATCACCCTGGTTTTAGAAGCTCTCTACAGGAAAGGCAATATCAGAGTAAATTAGCAATAATTATGTATACTGTGGTAATGAATACTCTGAATAATCAGTTATAGCCTAACACAATTCAGATAATTCATATGATTTTCATACAGTGCTATGTGTGTCATAGGTTCTATATGACCTGCATTTGTCAGAACTCATTATTACATGGTGTGGAGCAGTTGTGCAAGTTACAGTGCAAAATGGAGAAAAAAAAAAAAGACTTAATTCACTAACAAAGCATGCAACTGAAATATTTGCTAAGCATTACACTTAGAAATATTTCCTCTGTACTCAAAAATCATGGTTTTTTGATAGCTTCGCAGTATCATAGAAACTTGTTGAAAAACTTGTTGAACTGCATCTCAGCTGCAATTTTTACAGTAAGATAGAGGATGATTTGGGTATGTCCAAATTATTATTTAACATCCATTTCCTCTTTGAATACAAAGGAGCTATCTCCTTAAAACTGCAACCTTATTAGCCTGACACAGAAAGTCTTAGTTTATGTGACTATTTTATTTACATACACATGTGTTTACCTGATGAAGGGGAACACAACTTTTTTTTATGCTGTTCTGCCTCCCAGATTACTGACAAAATGACAGTTTCTGCTATTCTGAGCAAGGAGAGATACCTTCTGCAGCCAGCTTTGGACTCTCACAGCATAAATGAGTTCATGCTAAGAGCTTTATGTGGACATGCAATACACCTTTATTGTTTTAAGCTAACAAACAGTGTAATAACATGTATTATCTGAAATCTCATTAAAAGCCTCATCATTTTTTAATGAACTGTGTGGGAGAAACTAAGTGGTTTTGTCTTCCATACCTGGTAGTTCGACCTGCCCAGGCTGCAGCACTTGCACTATGTACATCCCCCACTGGGCAACTCTGCAGAGGGAGAAGTTGTGTGGCCACATTTTCTCTGTTCACATTGCTTTCCTATCTATGCTCCTGGGAGAAGTTCTTTAACACCAGTAGGGTTCAGTGGAAAAACCCTGCAATTCAGACACACATACACACAAGTACTTCCACTTTTATTTTTTGATTAAGCCCCACTGTCTGCTCTTCCACTTAAAACTGACCAGAACATTTAATCTGCAATCAGAGAGCATACCTGAAGTAACCACAGCAATGATAATGTGATGTGTGGAAACTATTTAAAGCGTTTAAGCCTATTTTCATGACATGTAGCAACTGGAAGCAACAAAAATCTCAGTGTGTACTTTGCAGACCATGAGTTACCATGTCCCCAGGCAGCAAAATGCCACTGCAGTGCTTGGATTCCCCCACTCACCAGCTCTCATCCCATCCCCTGTGCAGGGGGCTAATGGGCAAAGATTTGCAGCTGCCAGAGTTTCTGCCTCTGTTAAGGATCGCTTTAAGACCAGGCAGCTTTCAAAGTGAAGACATAGAAATTAAAATAATTTTCTCTACCTTTCTGAAGCTAATTGTAGTTCTTTGGGGTCTCTTCAAATCACAAAGTTTCATCAACAGCAGATAATAAGGGATGTGTTGTTTCCATTAGGGTTAATATCACAGTTTTGCCCAATTATTCTTAGTACATAACTCAGTGGAAACAATGCATCTTTTGTAATAAAGCTCCTACCAGAGACCTTGGATGTTTTACAAGAAGGAAACATTGGCTAAGACTGCAACATAAAAATGTGGTATATGATTCCCATATAGATGTCTAGCATTTATGCTGCCATACCAACGGCTTGCTGGTATGCCACATTCAGGATGGGAGGGATGAGGGAAATGTATATTCCTGCTGCCTATCCATGCCTTTTTTTTAAGTGAAGGATATAGTACAATATATTCATGTAATAATATGCTTAAGATCACTTGTGTTCAAATGAAGCGAAGAGCTCCAGAGTATTCACTGCATCCCAAACTATGCCCTTACGGTTTCAATTACAAGGGAATTATTTGCTTTGTGAAACTTTGCCTGGATCTTTAATTCTCTCTCATTGTTTGAGTACAGCTCTAAAAAGCTACTGTACTTGAAGTTGCTAATCAGATTTTGGTTGGTAACAGTCATATGTCATGTCATATCATGTCACATGAATATTGGTGATTCAATCCAGTCTGCGATAATGAATATTGTCTTCTTTCTGGCCTTTGTATACGTAGTTTATGCTCTCTGCTGCCCAAGGGTAGTTTCAGATTTTCAGATGACTTTTTCTGATACTTCCTGACAAACTGTGGCAGTTTAATCTTTCAAAACATGGTATTGATTAGATTAGTTTTGTGCTGAGCACGTGCTATTGATCTTTCTTTGACAAAAGAGCAATGAATATGAAAGCAAACAGAACTGGCCAGCTAGTCATTAACTGCAAACTTCCCTATACTCCTTAACTGTCCAGTATAGTAAGTTCTTTCAAAACAGAGTATGAAAGGAAAGCCAAAATGCATAGTGTCCATACATCACTCTGTGTCCAATTCCCCACTGTGTAGCAGTGGTTTTGTGCAGTTGCAGTTACACAAAGCAGACTCAGTGTACATAGATGGTGGATCCAAAGGCTCCACCTTCTGTTTGCTCACTGTTTTTCTACTCAAGAGCTCAGCCTACAATACCTTCATCTTCTATTATTTTTCCCTGCATTGTGAGCAGCTGTGATGATCCAATCCACAGTACTGCCTCGGCCACTCAAGAGAACTGGGTATGTACTGTACTGTCCCCAAAATCTTAAGACACCAGCGCCCTTGATCCACAGCTTCATGTTGAAGTGAGCACTTGTCCCTTCCACCATCCAGTGTGAATTACCACATCTAACAGAGCATATAGTTGCCTTGTCCTGCTTTACATCATGTTCCTATCTACTCAGGGTGGGAATACTCTTCTTGTCTTTTTCACATAGCAGTATTTTCTGCAATTCCACATGCAGAAATGAACTGTTGCTCATCTAGATATGGCGATGTAAAGTTGTGACTGTCAGCTAAGCAGCTGAGGAAATAAAGGACATTTTTATTCAAGGTGCCAAGTAGGAGCAGATGCATATCTTGTCAGTTTCTCACTTTACCTTATGATATTTCGTTGACTAATTGATACTGCAACAATGAGGGAACTGCTTCCAAAAGAGTCAATTACTTAGTCCAAAATGGCTAATAAAAATGTCCTATGAATTGAAACGTAGTTCAGTTTGAAAGGAAATTATATCTCCCTGGAGACTAGTAAATGGTTTGGGAAAAATGTGTTTCACTGTTCTCTTCTTTGTTGCAACAATATATGCTGGAAAATGTCCTTTTATTACATTTGGTTGACTTTAAAGACATACTGGTTCAAATAAATTGATGGGAGAATAAACTAAGAATGACTTCTTGTGAATGCTGCTAAATTAAAATGGATGAACTGTAGGCACTCAAGGCAAACAAGTCTTCATCCACTCAACATTTCCTTTGGCATTTTGCTGGCCAAGTTTGCAGCCATCAGCAAAACAGCAATTTTCTTTTCCTAACAGGTTAGTTGTTGTTGCTTTGTGTAGTTGTCACCTCCAATATTTTACTAGCTTCTGTTTTCTTTCTTTTTCATCCACTGTTGTGTCTGATCATATCACTATAAGAAATGTTACCAAGAGCAGTCAATAACATCTGGTTTATCTCTGTATTTTCCCAAGGTTTGACATCTTCAGCATGATAGGCTGTAAGTGTTTTTCTACCTTCACAGTCAGACTACTTTATGAAAATGGGTTATCTCCACTTATCACCTGGAAATGGTGATGCAGGGTGATAATGAGTAGATTCCTGAGGCCACAATGAGTCAGGGCCAAACTACCCAAAGATCGTGGTCTCCTAATGCCCCAGCCCATGTCTGACCTGCTATGGCACGGCTCCTGCATCCATGGGAGAAATGAGGCCATGTCTCATACATTGCTAATTGGTTCTTTGGGTCCACTGGGCATTGGTGCTATGGGTTAAGGAAAATCCTAGCTGTCAGATTTGCAAAAAAGGAAAAGAAAAAAGAAGTGTTTATTAAAATGTTCCCTAAAAATATTTATTGAAAATTATCAACAAAACTTTCGATGGGAGAACTAAATGCAGTTCAGCTGAAGTTCAGCAGAGATTCCCCAGCTGGTTTTGGTTGAGATAGCCTGGTGCCAGCAGCCGCCTGGCTGTGTCAGTGCCTTGTTAAGGCACAGGGCATTGGACAAGCTCTGCTATTTCTAAGTTATATTGATGCCATTTCTGAAAATGAGCAAGCCTGCCTTGCAAACCCCCAGGAAGTGTCAAGGCATTTCTACCTAAGTAATATGCACAATGAGTTAGTTGTGGTGTGCTCTTGGAGATACTGTGTAGAGACCCCAGCCTTTATTCCTGACTATAGGGGAACCCCCCGAAAGAGATGTCAGTGGGTTTTATATTATTCCAAAAGCCAGAGAAATATACATTTTCCTTCCCCTCAACCTAGATTAGTGATGCCATAGATTGTCAGTAGTCTTTAAATAACGTTAACTTCTGGCCTAAGAAGTTTCTTATGGTTCCTCTGCAGTGGAAAATCTGGTCTGTGTATGCCCTTTTGTAGTCTTTCTAGAAGCATCTGCTCCTTGCCATGGTCAGAGGCCTGCAACTGGAGTAAGATGGACATTTGGCCTATCTAGGTAATAAAGTAAAATTGAAATTTTTTTAAAACTTCCATGATCATGCACATAGAAGGACAGAACCAGAGAATAAGTACAGTCTTGTGGTGAACCTTTGGTAGACTATGTCCTGTCTTAATGTCCCAAGTTTGTTAAAATCAATAAATCCCATTTGAAATGCAGAGTAGTGAATGGCCTGGATTTATCTCTTTTGTTTAGGCTATGATGAAGAAATGGAAGCACAGCATCCTTTGATGTGAATTTCATTCCTAGTATTAAAATTTCCTGGGTTTTTTGCTGGTGTTTTTGATCTCTTGAATTGTTAAAAGCCATCTCAGTTTAGGGTGATAAAGTTTAACTGAAATACTTAACTGTCACTCTTGAAAATATTTATTTCAAGAAATATGTAGTCCATTGTGGTTACCCTGTCAAGACTCCCTATGTACAGATTGCAGCCCGTTAAATAAGGGCAGGAATTGTTCTTACAAAGAGTTTTGGACAGAGGAATATCCAGTTTCTTACAAATACAAAAAACCAGCTGTTCAGTATTTGTTGATAGAACACCAAAGAAGCAAGAAGGTTTTTGTAGGGTAGTGCAGCTCTTGGGTAGGAAAATGCTGCAGTTCTGTGTATAGTGAAAATATGCAAGTGTGCTTGGGTTGTAAACTTGAGGGCCCAGCACACCTGCTGCTGTATTTCTACACCATAAGCCTCTTTCACAGTTGCTGTAGCAGCTCTACTACACAAGTATGAATAAATAATAAAAGTTATGACTCTAGCATGGAGATTTTATATGACAGTGAACAACTGGATTAAAGTTCCTTCCAGCTACTGTCACATAGTTGGTTTTCTGGCCCCCTCTTGATGACTTTGGTTTGCAGTAGGCATCCATTTTATCACCAGCAATTTGTGAGCCCATGTAAGCACCCCTGACATACAGCAGAGCCTTTAGAGTGAAAAAGCTTTTTGTTTTCTTCTCCTCATCTTCACTGAGCATCTGTTTGTCTGCTTCTTGATAAGATGAAATTAAATTAATGAACTTTAATGTCTTGAATGCAGGAACAAAATACACAGTTGTGATTAACTGATAAAAATGACATAACGTGATATGCAATTCCAGCTTAATACATGTGGTATGGTTTCTGCAAGAGTCAAACGGTGTCTTTCACGTTAATATTTTAATGCAATACAAGGTCTTTGCCCTGAGAGAGTCTAACTGGTAGAATCCCAGATGGGCTCCACTCTGTCTGTTGCTTATTCTCACAAGACTATCATGAGGGCCATTCAGAGAGATGTCTTTTCCCTTTCAAATTAACTCATAGTGAATAAGCAATGGAATCTATCACTTCCCTGCAATCCAGCCAGTATCATCTTTCTATTTCCTTATCATCACTAATCTAACTGACAAGATACCAGTTTTAAAGAAGACCTGTGGTGGAAACAGATACAGTGATTTCACATTCTGTTGCTTCTTTATCTTGCATGTAAAGATGGCCTGAAAGTGTGTTTGTTTTGGAGTATTTAAATACCTTGTCAGACCTGTCTGTATGGCTTTATTGGTTGATTTGTTGACGTGACAGAAGAGAAGCAGTTACTGGCACCCTTCTGACGTTCCTTTTCAGGCCATTTGGTAGATATCATCTACAGGGGAATTAGGCTATGCTTGGGGGCCTGGAAGAGTTAAGGTTCTCATGGAGAATTTGAGTTTGAAAACAAAAAATATCACCAAAACCAAAGCATGAGTTCCATTTCCCTTTTATATGAACACTGGGAGTGGTGAAAATAAAAACATAAACCTTCAGTATCATAAAACCTCCCGAAGAAACTGGTAGAAGACAGCTAGCTCGTGGCATCTGAACATGCCCTCCCAAACCCACTGTGAGGGAAAAAGGCAGGAGAGGAGGATAGATGAGCAGAAGGGCTATCTTAGGGCAGGGCACAACCCGCAGTGCTTGGGGATCTCACACTGCAGTTACACACAGGGTCTGTCTGAGAATAAAGCTGTTTAAAAAAATCTCTGCTCCAAGCCACCCTTCTTCCTGTTCACTGTTTTCCTTCGTCGTGCCATTATATTGCTCGCAGGGCTTTCTAGAACAGACATAGAAATGAAGCACTAAAGAGAGAAACAAGCCCCACAAGCCCACAACTTTTCCTTGGCAGGTTTCTTAATTCATGGATTGTTTCCATGCTTTGCATTATGGCATGGTTTAACAAACAGTTGCACTGGTGCAAGGAAAAAAGATGCTGAAATATAGCACAAGGACAGAAACAACAGGCCGGGGGCAAGAGCTTCTTAAACAAGGTTTACTGTTATGGAAAACGGTCTCCTAACTGCAGCCCGAGGCAGCGCTCTACCAACTGGGCAGCTGTGGGAAATGCTTTTGCAACCAAAGTCTCCTTTATTCTTTAAAATGTTGTTGTTCCCAGCCCCTTCTGTAATAACAATGCCAGCAAAAGCTGAAGTGTGGACACAGTTAGAAAAACCCCATGCAAACAGTGGTTCAAAAAGTTCTGGAAAATAATTAATTTCATCAGTCCTGTAAACTGCTTCCTTGCTTCCAGGGGTTTGGTAGGAGAGCTCTGAGGTGGAGGAAGGGCCACTGATGGGAGCAGAGTTTTCTACCTCACACTGAAACATTTTTCAATTTGCATGTTAACTACTTAAAGTGATCTCAGATGCACCAGATTGCCTTCTTGTTCACCGTGATGTATGCTCACAGTGTAGACAGAGCTCTTCCTACTCTGTGATCACAAAAGGGTCATGGTTGAGGCTTTCTCCAGCTTTGCTGCAGCCCCATATGGACTCCTTCTCCCATAGGGAATGAGAACAGTGGTAGAGCGATTGTCCTGGTCACCTCCCCTCATATCTATGGCACTGGAGGAAGAGGGGGAGGTTCAGAGGATGGTGTCAGTCTGGCAGTATCCCTGCTAGCATCCCTACTCTTTTGTCCAGGGGGTGCTTGAGCAGCTGATTAAGTGTCTGCATGCCTTCACTGAAAGGGACCCATTTCAGGTTCCCTGTGTTAGCTGTGCCTTTGCTGACTCCTAGACATGAAAAAAATGTCCCGATAACATCTGTGATTCCAACAGCTGCAAGAATCTTTGCACTTAAGGTAATGCTTTGCTCACTAATTTTAAATACCTGCTTTTCTAAACTAATCTTTCCTCAAGCTGTAAGATCTTTGGCACGTGGAACTTTTCTGCTTTTGCATTTGTACGTTTCTTAATAGATAGGGAACTGGTGCTGTTCATCATCTCTGCCACAAAGCATAACAGGTGCAATGGTGAAACAGCAACCCTAGGGCTTGTCAGCCCTGATACAGATGAATTGCAGCTCTGGGCTGTGTACAAGCTGCAAAATGTTATTCAGCCACTTGAGTATGAAGTACTTCCCCTCCCACCGCTAATATCTCTCAGCAGCTTCCTGAGAATAAGATTATAAACTGTGTATATGGAGCAATCCTACATGTGTGCTGTTCTAGGACAGCCCTAATCCTTCCTGAAGGCATTTAGAGTATTTTTACTTCTCATTACTCTTCCGTTATGTGTCCATCCTGACCAATTTTCACCATTTGTATTTGTTCTTGACTGAGATGATTGAGAAAAAAAAATCAGATATCTCAAAAATTTAGAGATTGCAAATAAGGAGATAATCATAACTGTTCAGTCCTCACATATTAGTACTCCAAGAAGGGTTATTTAAGTGCCTCATTGTATCTTTGGGTATCTTTTTCTTTTTAGTCTGTTTTTTAATGTTTAATCCCAATTTCCTAGATCTGGATTTCCTGTCTGGGTCAATTGCAGTATTTCTGTAATATTGTACCCCTACACTATGCTACAGTCTCAGATTTAACAGGTTCATGCAGATTTTAAGAGCTAGAGTGACTTCCAAACTATCCACATTGGATGTAGGAGCGGCTCCAAACTGTGATATCCTGTTGTTCCAACCTATGGAAATCATATATGGGGAAGGCCCAGTATCAGAGTTAATATCTGCGGGGCAGTTTGCATAACTGTTCTACCAAAACCTATAGAGCTACATCACAGATATGTTGTAGCATATAATAATAATTTAAAAAAGCAATAGAGATAAAACTGGGAGCTGTTATTCAGTTTTAGTATTGCTACTGACACAGGAGAAATTATGTTGTGACTCTGGCTGTTTAGGATGGTGAAAACAGTTTAAGAAGATAAATCAAAGAGGATTTTGAGGGACTGGGAGAGCAGTGGATTAAAACAAAAGCAATTTTCTTCTTTCCCCATCTCCCTCTCTACCCTCTTTGAGCCTATGTCGCCCCTAGCAATTATTTTTCAAAAAGGATAGTCATGCTTAGTAGGACAGGCTTCTTCTAAACTAATGCCAGTGCATTGGTAATAGCAGCTAGGAAACAGGCAAAACACTGAAAAATCTGTTCTTTGTTTTCTACGGGAAGAGATTAAGATCTGATGGTAGGGATTTTTCTCTTAAGCAGCAGAAAGTAAGTGTATTTATTAAAGATTACTTCAAAGTCATGTATATTCCAGCTCTGTTTATAGTTGTATTCTCTGATAAAGATGAAATATCTGCATTGGAAGCAAAAGGATTTGGATTATGTTCTTTAAGGACTGTGTGCTGTATAGTTTGGAACAGATGAAGAAGAGCCACTACTTCATTGTGGCAAAGGGACCAAAAGTGTATCTGTGGGATGATGCCGAGGTGTGGCTCAGTTCTTCAGGACTCTTAAGCCATCTCAGTCCTGTAGATCACAGAAAATCAGATCACTGCAGATCACCAAATGCATGATGAACTTAAAGAAAGCAAATGATGCCCTTCACCCCAAGAGCCTGCAAGGTCTGCTCTTTACTAATGTAAAGAATTATGATTAACTACAGCCTGGAAGAAGGCAGAGATCCATCTAGGCTCGGATTAGCTCATGGTTGGGTGAGTGCTGGAGTTCCCAGCAGACACAACTGAATGGGCTCTGAAGCTGCTACAATTTTCCCACGAGGAGAAGCTATTCCCACTTTCAGGAGTTTAGAAACAGATTTTTACAGGAATTTGAATTTTACCCTTTTCCTCTGGAAGAAGTAAGCACCTTTAAAAACATTCTCTAAGAGAAAACAGGCAATGAGCACAACTAGGGGAGAATTTGGACATCTGGGATCTCCCTTCAGGTCACTTCTGCAGTGCAGTGTTGAGGTGGTATGAGGCAGAAGGGCATTCACAACCAACCTGCAGTATTTGAGATGCACTGTTGTGATATACTCCTGTAGGGTTGATTTGGTTTCAGGGTATGTTTTAGTAGGTGTATTATATACCTGCTCTGACATGTTCCTGCAGAAAATACTCTAGTTGCTAGTGACTGACCCTATGTGAATTTAAGGACTTATTTATTAGAGAATCAGATGAAAGGTGGCTTTATGCAAGCCAGCCACAGTTGTGAAAGGAAGCCACAGTCTAGATTAAAGGGAATGCTTAGTCCAAAGTAAAACATGTACTGTGTTTGGTCACATCCCTGGCGTGACGGAGGGCGGCTTCCTACCCACAAATGATGATATTGTCTTCAGATAATTGCTCTCTTATCAGCCAAATCACTGAATTTCTCATTAAGAAATGGGTATATTCTTCCTGGGGCCACCGTGGTGCCAGCCCGTGACGTGTGGCATCATACATTGTCCGAGA
>JANHFX010018748.1:0-27483 GCA_027560015.1 Chloroceryle amazona | reverse complement strand
AGTCCGTGACGTGTGGGTGGGGACAGAGCCCTGCCACGACGCCAGCAAACCCAGCCAGCTCTGCCGGGACGCCGGGCTTGGCGCTTCCCCACAGTTTCCCTTTGTTCGCCTTGAGTGCGATTTAAGGCAGCACTACAAATGCCCTGTAACCCCAGTTCCTCTCACTTGTTCCTGCTGTGGCACTTTGAGCTGCGAGGTTTGGTGCTGCCAGCTCTCCCTCTGCACCCAGTGAGGGGAAACCCGCATCCTTGTTGGGAACTGCTCAAGTTCATTGGGGTGAATGATGTTTGTGTCTCTGTGTCACACATTCTTATGTGTGCACAAGTCAAAATGGGGAGTCTGAGGCTCTTACAGAGTCCCACAGCTATGTCTGAAAAGTGCAAGTGCACAGTTCTGGGTATTTTGGAAAGTTCTGCTGTTGAGCTTCATAGGTGTGTGCATACATGTATGATGGACAACCCTCGCACACTGCAGTTGTGTCCCTCCATCTGCATCACCAGAACTTCAGAAAGTTCCTCATGAGGATGAGAACTGGGAGCTCGGGGTCATTTTTTATTATCTGCTTGCAAACAAAACGCTTCGAAACCCTGAGTTGAGGCTACAAGTGTATTTTTGTTGTGTATTACTCATTTCCAAAATGAATTTAAAGATCAGAGACAATAACTCCATAGATTAAAGCTTCCCTCAAAGTGAACAGTGAGCAGGTGTCCTGTAGGGAAGGCAGCCTGCTGAGTAAGGCCAGTGCTCTGGCCTGCCATTCACACATGTGCCCAAAGTATCATTCCAGTGAAAAAGTGCAAAAGTCTATATATAAGGATCAAAATCACCCATCATGTAATGGGGAAGTGATTGTATAAAGACTTGGTAGGTCAGGCTGGTGTTGCATTTGTGTCTCTAACATGTCCTCATTCAGGTGATTTCTGTGGCTCAGGATGGCTGTTACCGCTCTGGAGTGGAGAAATGGACATTTTTGTAATTAACAATGACTAGTACTAATGAATAAATTTCTGGATTTTGCTCTGTTTTCAGATGCCTCACAAGCACACATGTACAATTAATCCACTCAACGACCAGTTCACTCAGCTGTGGTTGGGTTGATCAGCGATTTTCTTTTAAAAATAAATAACTCAATAAACGTAGGTTTCTGGTTTTAATTTTGTCAAGATTCCTCAGAACTACTGTTGATGGCTGGCTATTTGTCCAGAAAGCTTTCAACACATGTTATGGCCTCTCCTCCATGCCAAGTACAAAGTATATGAGAGCCCAGCCATAGTAAGCATCTTACCAGATTAATTCTTCGGGGATGTTTTATACTTATACCTTTTACTCCAAGCACTGATGGGGAACCTAGAACAAATTATTACATGCTGAAGCTCACATGCAGTAATTTGATTACAGAAAATGTAATGAGGAACTTATTTGTATTATCCTAACACCACTGATTAAAATGGAATTAGTTCTGATTTACATCAGCCTGAACTGAATTAAGTCAATAATGCTCATCTCCATTCAAGGAAGTGCTGTGAAAAGATGCCTAATTAGAATGACTACTAGAGGGAAGGTCATTTTTTTCTTGTTAGCTCAAACTTTGTCTGTCATGAATGTTATGGTAATGCCTCTTTTTGGTGCAAATGAACCATCAGCCTTTCTGGCCCCTGCAGTAACTTTCAGTGCTGATTATGCTTGAGATCAGCTGTTCATTTTGACTTTTAGCACTTTGTGTTTGTTTGAGAAGTGCCATAAACTGTCTGGATCTAATGCCCTTAGTGATTGTAAAGGAACTGGTAATTCAGGACTTGCTTTTTAAATGACATTTTTATCCTGTTAGTAGGTTTCAGGGATGACTGTAGCTGGAGCATATTATCTCATTTTGAATGACTAGTTTAAAGAGGGTTTCTCATTTAAGCAACAAAAGAAGTCTTTTAATTGATAAATATTGTAAGTCTTTGAATATCTGCTTTGTGCCCTGAAGGGACAGCTCACTGCAACTGCCCAAGTCTGTAAGTAGAGGACAGGATATTGTCCACATACATTATAAAATACTTTGCAACCCTTAAATCAAAAGAAGTTTTCATATTTTTCAGAAGAGCAACTGAAACCTCTTTAGATATAATTTTTGCTGTTGACAGTGGCTGCATATATAACACCAGGAAGTCTGGGCTTAATTCATGTAATATTCCTGGGGAGGTGGGTGGCTTAGTTAATAAACTTGATCTTTCACCTTCAGAATCAGATCGAGTTCCCTTGTTGCAACACGCCTGTCTTTAATTTGGATGCTCTTTTACTTATGAAGGTTGCCTGCTGACCTGCAAGAGCCAGAAATTGATGCCTAACACATATCACCAATCCACGTGCGCTGAGAGAAGCACAGAAGTGGTCATCTGTGCCAGGAAGAACACCAGAGGGGCATCCTGTGGTGGACCAAGAGAGCCACAGGCATGGGTTGAGGGGAGGAAAACCACAGCTTCACCAGATTATCACGGTAAGAAGACATGGGTGGCTACCTACTTCCTGAAGGTAGCTTCCTACTTCTCTAAGGCTGGAGACACATATCCTGTCCCATCTCCCCTGTGCTGCTGTGATCGCTCTGCTCAGGATGTTGCCAGCACCCAGCTGCTCCAAGGGCAGCAGTGAGGCTGGGGTGTCAGGGGGTGGCTGCTCCTTGGTGGGTCGTTCAGGGCCATCAGGGGCACCACTGCAGACAAAACAATTCAGTATTTACAGTGTGTGCCCCTTGTAAGACAGATGTCATCAGAAGCAGGTTTTTATTAAAGCATCTGATTCCCACATGCTAACCCAAACCTCAGCCTCAACCCTGTTATAACCAGGAAATAAAGCCCTTCAATAACAGAAAATACTCTGCCTTGATGCCCACACACACAGAGTCTCATCCCATCTCTCATGTCCCTGGGGCATTTAGTAATTAAAAGGTTCCTGCATGCCTTAGATTCCTTGGCTCTTGCTTGGATCCATAGTGAAATATGAAGAAAACAGCCCGTGAAATAAAGGACAGCATAAACATTTTACTTCTGTTAATTCAAACACTTCCATGTCCTTAACTTGGTACCTGACCATAAAGACAAGGGGACCAACCTCTACTCCTGCCCTAGCCAGATGTGCAACAAGGCACCAGGTCACTTTGTCACGGGAAGAGAAAGGCCTCCAGCTCCCCTAGCAGCAGAATTATTTATTACTTTGTAGGTCCAGAAAAGTATTACAATTATTATGACTTGAAATACAGTAGATTTTGGATCACTAGGCTAATAACGTAAATTGCTAGGCAAGGACCTAGCCTGCCAACTGTCTGCTCACTGACTTTCTCTTCTCTGCCTGATACAGCAAGAATAGCCTGTCTGTCTGCTTTAGATTTTGAAAGCCTAAACCTAACCCTAACTCCACCTTGAAACATACCTGGGTAGCAGTTCAAAGAGCAAGAGACCCTCTGCTTGATGTGCTACAGTCCCCTCTTACAACCCATCTCCCTGTCCAGCCACTGCAGGATGCTGCAGTAATGATGGTCTAAAGTGCTTTAGTCTCCAGAGTCCTAAACAACTTTAATTTCAAATGTACTCAGGGGACCAGTCACTTCTGTAAATCATGATGTGAGTGCAAGTGCCCCACTAAAAGCAGCTCTCTTCCTGCCTTTCTGGTCTCCACAGGTTGTGACAAGAATAACCTGTCTGGCTGCTTTTGCTCCTCTGACTTAACTGATTTCAGGAACAGGATGGCCCCATGGTCTACACATCAGTTTGGGGGCAGATTTCTCACTGCAGAAGTTAATGCATTTGAAGACATTTTACTGAGGCATCCTGTAAATCCTAGGCAATAAACTATGGGGACTGAAGGTTGTTGTTTCCTGCCATATAATTTCATTTCACAATACATTTCAGGTTAGAGTTAGAGAAAATGAGGTAGCCAAACAAGTTCTACTAGCTGTATCCTGCACAGACCAGAAAGGTAGGGAGAGCATTCATACTACAGGGAATCAGGGCTTTTAATGTACCTTATGGTCCCCTGGGAAATTATGATGTTAGGGATGGGATTACAATTAAGATACAGGGATATAAAGCATCTAGACAGCACACAGAGAGTAAGAGAGACATCTGTTTATGGCCTTAAGGCTGGGGATGGTCTTGGAATGTATTTACTACTGTCAGGGTGATGGTTAAAGCCAGGGAGAAAAGCCTAAGCACCCAGTTCTTCCTGCATCCTGCAGCTCCTTAAAAGGCAGGAAAGGACAGAAGTTAGAGACACTCAGGTAAGGCAGGACATGGTCCTGTCTACATAACTGCTTGGGTTGTGGGGTGCAGATCCCAATGCATTTAGGAACATTTTTCTTAGGTTGCTCTACAGCAATAAGGTTTTGGGAAGGAAGAGTTCTGCTCTGGAGGCTGAAGTCAATACATCATTATGCATGACCCAGTGTCTTCCAGATTCCAAGAAAAGGTGCCATCAGGAATGAAGGAGTATGTTAGGTTTAAGGTTTGAGTTGGAGGACCAAAAGAAAATATTCTTGATGCTGTCTGCAGAACTAGGAGGGTTTTATGGAGCAGAGTGGTACTTGAGGGCTAAGATCCTTTTATTATGACTTCAGGTATATATGGCCTTTTGGTCTTTTCTGAGCTTGTGGATAGGGATTGATTGTGAGACTCAGATGCTGTCTCTGCAGAGTAGTGTGGGGGCCAGGCAGAGGGTGAAAACCTGATGATGGGCTGGAGGCTGTCCCTTCTGTCTATATGTACTTGAAGAGCTCTTGTACATCCCAGGCTGTTACTTCTCCTTGGGAGTAGGGATGAGGAGCTGGAAGCAGCCAAACATGTTTTTCTTGCTGTGAGTGCAGAGCTCAGGAGGATGGGCTTTGGCAGCTCCAAGCCCTTCTGTGATGATTTCAGGGAAGGTACTGCTCCCCATCCCCCTGCCTTTGTACTCCAGGCCTTGATGTGCCATCTTGCACACTACAGGTAGTAAGGGTGGAGACAGACAATATAAGGATTGAGAAGCTTAGTTTGAATCTGAAATAACTCCTGCTTAAGTGCATTTCAGGCTGGGTTTAGGTAGGGATTTGAAATAAAGCTGGAGGGAGAAAAGTGGTTTTACAGAACCAGATGCAGCCAGAAAGTTTATTATTCTTCAGTGCTTCAAAGTACAAAAAATTTTGATGGGAACAAGAGCTCTGGTTCATGTATTGTTATTTACTGAATGGGATAGTCAGCTTTTTGGTTATCTAGGTCCTGTCCCCATCTTCCTAGAATGAAGAAGGCAAAACTCTTGTTGAGACTTTCTCTCTGCTGTAGTAAAATGCAACCCTAACCTAAGGCATTTTGTTATGAAAATCACAATATACTCTCAAAGTGAGATGTCTCTAGGAAGCCAAATGGTACTTGAAGTCATAAACTTTGGGTTCTAACTATAATTCTAAATCATAATCTTATCACAAAATGCAGAAGAACAGTATTTCATATCCTGGGACACCACAGAAGGTCCTCACACCACCAGTAATCCCTCTTCCTTTTTTATCCCTGAAGAAAGTCACAGTAAAGATAGTGCTAGCTCTTACTCTGTTCCTGGCCCTATTTACCCACTTAGTAATTCAAATGTTCAGAGGTGGCATAAGGCCTTCACCTCATAAATTTGCAATATTTTCTTCCAGTGTGGGCCTTGGAAGACACCACAAAAATGATCCTTAAGTGCATGAGGTAGTAGCACATGTAATCCCCAATGTGATATGTAGCCAGGTCATTTCTTCTAACTCACAAGACAAACCCCAGAAACTCCTCTAACATTAGTCTTATCCCTAACTTTCCAGACTTTTCAGGATGCTGCAGAAATAAACTCTCTGCTTGCTGTAGGTTTTCTATCCATAACCCAAGCCCTCACTTGCACTTGGAATAACTGTGCAACTGCACTAACAGCAGTCCTGTTCTGTGTTCCTGTACCCTACAGGGTGCAACAAGAATAACTTGTCTGGCTGCTTTAGGTTGTCTAACTGTACCTGAACCTTAACCTGAAAGCTACTCTGGCTCGTGTAGTAGATCACTCAGCAAGATGCAACACAGGGCCTTCAGCATCGCTAGCAACAGCATTGTCTTGGTCTCTTCTTACTGCAATATGTGACAATATCAATGCTGAGGAACTAGCTAGGTCCTAGAACTGAAGTGTAAATGCAGCCTTTCTACTGCCTGTATTCAATGGCAACACAGGACAGAGATAATACTAACACTAATCTTTGCTAATACTAGTCTTTGTCACAACTGTCTGGGCCCTGTGTGATACTGCAGGTGCATGTAGGCCCCCTAGATTCTCAAACACTAAACCTAAGTTTAACATCGACCTATTTGGTCAGGTTTCTGAGTCAGCAGCCTTGAATAAGTATCCATCTTGTCCACCCTGGTCTGAGACCTGAAAGATGCAGCAAATGTAGCTTGTCCAGGTGTGTTTTCTCCCAGAATAAAACCTGATCCTACCTCTTAGTCATAAAGACAGGGAGTGGCTCATATGATAAAAAGCAGTAGAAGATGCCTAAAGCCCCTCCGCTTCATTTTTTTTTTCTCCCAACTTTTCCATCTTCCTCAATCCTTAAAAAATATAGTTTGTTCTTCAAGATGCATTTGATTCTTCATTCCTAGTACAAACTTGCAGGGTGCCCAAGGTCCTGCCATTAGGAAAAATGAAACAAGGCTGAGAAATACTTGTAGTGCTTAGTATATTCGTTGCTTTTTAGACTCTTCAGAATGCAGCAATCATTAAGTTACAGAGCTTTACATCCATAACACTGATCCTAATCTTAACTTTTAAATTACCTGCATGTGGATCTGTATTGCCAAAGGCAATGTAGTATCTTCTGTACCACCAACAGCTGTCTTGACCCATACCATCTCAGTGCCTCAATATGCCAAATTAAAAGTATCTGGAGGCTTCCAGAATCTCACTGATACCATCCTCCTTGCCAATCCTTTCTGGATTCTGCATGAGGAGGAAAGAAGTGCCTGACTGTCTTCAGGATCTGGATTACTTGCCTCAATCCTAATCCCAAACATATATACACTCACGGGGCCAGGTGTCACTTTAAATCTTAACATAAGGACTTATAATACTAAAACAAGTCCTCGCTGCACTTTTCTGGACTCTTCAGGGTGTAAATAGAGACCTTTCTCTATTTTTAGCTTCTAGAAGTTTAATCCTAACTATGACACTAACTTGGAGTTAGAAACTGCCAGCCCTTCACTGAAAAGCAACATAAAGTGTAAGAACTCACACTTTTCCTCTAGTTACATTCTGGGGCCTTGCAAAGATATTTCAATAACAACAGTAGATACTTTAAATTTTTAAATCATTAAAATACCCTTGACCCATTCCTGTGTGAGAAGCTGGCTGGCCTGGACTCCAGAACTGTACGCTAACATGTACCTGGTAAACTATGGTACTTTAAAAAAACAAAATAATATTTGGTGTAAATAATATTAATCCTTTACTTATCTTGGCTGGCCTAGCAGCCTTTAGTTAAAACATTTCTATCTGATATACTTTACCATATCCACACAACAAAATTAAACAAGGCCTTCAAGACTACTACTGTTAGCCCAGTGCTTAACTCTTCTGGGCTCATTCTCATGCTTGCAGCAATATGAACAGCTCTAGACCAGTTTATTCCGAATCCCCGGCCTTAACCCCTAACTGGGTATATAGTCATACAATAAAAGAAAATGTAAGATGTCTCTAAACTCATTCTACATCTTCTCCTGCCTATTAGTAGCTCTTTCTATAGGCTATATTATAATCATTAGTCCTAAACCCAAACCCAACTCTTCCTTATTTATATGCAGAGGACCATCTCCCACAGTGACTGTAATACATTGACTGGTGTCTGTCAGGTCTTTTCCTCTTTTTGAGCTGGGAGGGGGGCATGTCTTGCAGAATTCTGTTGTAAAAGAACTGCTTTAAAGTTTGCATAACCCATTCACCAACCCACTACAGGCCAACTCTACTCATGTCCAGAGCACATTCCTCAAGTCATGGAATATGTAAGACCATGATCTTTCCAAACCATCTCTCTTTCTAACTCTGTGTGATTGGTGTCATTGGAAAACATACTGGAGACTGCATCGAGGAGACAACACAGTCCCCAGGCCAACTGGCAGTGTCCTTTCTACTCAGGGATAGTGATAGCCTTGAAGAGGTATTTGGAAAATGTTGTACCTGAGACATAATAGTGAGGTTTCAATTGTTCATCAAGATCTCAAGACAGCTGTTGTTTTGTGGATCAAGTTAGAGAGGAATCTGTCCTGGCAACCATTGCCAGGTGTCCTCTGGGAGAGACCTGGACAATAAGAGGAACATGCCCTTAGTAACAAATGAGGAGCAAACTTCACTGATGGTGTGGAAAACTGCAAAGGTTAGGAAGAACTTGCCATGAAAACAAAAATGCTACTGGTGATTCTGATATTCTTGTAACCAGGTACCTAATCCAGGGTGAGGAGGAACAGGGAAGATGCATCTTCCCCATGTATTAGTGTACCATTCTTCCTTAATTCTGGAATAAACCCACTTTCTTTGGTATTTCCTGGATCTCTATGACCTGCCAATGGAGCTGTTCCCCTTCATACAATCCAGCAGATATTCTCTGGTATTTAATTCTACTGATGACTTGCGTCAGGAAGTTAAATTGTGAAACTGTTGGGCAGAAAGTCTTTGGGAGAACTGGGAGAGGACTGTTGCAGTACCTGCATGTTTGCACTTCTCTGTGCTCTGCTTATTCCTCCACCTCTGTAATTCAGCACTGGCAAGGTAAGAAGACAGACATCACTGCTTTACCATTCTTGGTACCCCCAGCAGTCAGAAACTCATTGTTTATGTTACTGTTTTTGATTGTCAAGTCCTGTTATGCTGTAGAGAAATATCCTTGCACCTCTGTTGGTTGGCCATGGATTTCATCACAGTAGGGAAGAAAATAGGCCAAGGTCAAGCAAAGAGGATTCCTTATCTCCTGCAGACTGTCTCTGCTCTCTGTGTGTGTGTGCAGCTTTCAATGGTCTCTACTGTAGCAGAGAGAATTTATCCTTATTGATATCATCTGGATTCAATTGAATTGACATTCTTCATCTGGAGAATCCGAGTGCAAACTTCCAGCTACTTTTGGCCGGTGTTACCATAGACATGGCTGGAGAGGCAACCTATGGATTGTGATTGTGACTGTAATTCTACTGCTGATGCTCAAGTAGGACTTTTATAGATTTTATTAAACATTTAAGGAGATGTGTAGGTTGAATTAACTTACATTAGTCATGGGTGCTGTTCAGTGTGGATATTTTGCATACAGTGTGTGTTATACTGAGGTCAGCATTTTGTGACAAAGATAAACCTCCCAGAAACAGTGACTTAAAATAATATGGAAACTGAAGTGGAAACCAGCTGGAGAGTAGAAATATCATTGATGATATAGACCTACATAAGGGCTCCAACTGCACTCTACTCCTGGATCCTTACCTCTCTGAAGGCATCCTTTCACAAGACCAGGTCAACACACATGTCCCATATCCTATCCCACATCCTGGGGTAGGGAGAGATAGAGAGGGGTGCCTCCATCTCACAGCCCTGAGGATGCAATATGCACCACACTATTGCCATGTAGAAGCCATTGCAGAGGTGCATGAGCCCCAGTTCACATTTCAGATCAGTGCTCTCCCTTCTAGACCTTAAAACTGGGAATGGACTGTCTTTAATTAAATGGGTGTTTAGATAATTCGACTACTGTTCTTCAGCTGGAGTAGCCTCTTAGCTCATAGACATTAGAGCTCCAATGACTCCTGAAAGTCTAATGGTCAAACAAGGGTGCCCACAAAGTTAGGCAGTGACTTAGCAGTGCCTTGGGTGGATGTGTCAAGTAACAAGGCAGCTAAAAGCCTGAGCATTTCTGAAGTCATGTATCTTATCTTTGTGGGTTTTGAAAAAGTTTGCCTCCTTCCGTTGCCTTCAGAAATTACCTCACATATGGCAAATCCTGCTAATCTCTGATTTAACCAGAAATTCTTAACAGTCCCTGGTTTATAAAAATAATTCTTCAATCACTTCTCCTTGCCCTTCCCTAGTCTAGAGCTTTGCTTTGGGAATTGGCATTTTCTGAGTTTTATCCAATTGAGATCAAGCATGATGTGTGCAGAGTTCTTACAAGGGAATGTTTCTCCCCTGCTGCTTTCTGAGGGTGGAGGTATTACTTCATTGACTCATATTGCTTCTGTCCTTCACAATTTATTTTTTTTTTTATTGCACCCATAAAAAATCCAGTACTTTTGGTTTTGACTGGTCTAGCAGAAATGCATTGAAGAGTGCATCATGAATACATAAATCCATATCATGGCAAAACCCTCCATAGCATCCAGTAGAAGTTCAGTTATTTGCACTATGAAGTACAAAGTGTTGGCTTGTACAAAATCCTTGGTATTTATAGAGGTTGGGTACTATACAGCAGACAAGAGCATCCTCGTCTCTCCCCATGGAACTGAAAGGGTCCTCCTAGGTTGAGCCCAGTGCCCATCTCTAGCAGTAACCAACCGTGTAGTCCTGTTCATAAGAGTATCAAACCTCATTTAAAACCAGTTAGGTTTTGTGCCTCCACTATTCCTACCAGTTTGTAGTTGCAGGACTACAGTTCTTTAATGATTAGAAACCAGCTTCTGATTTCCAAGCCAAGTTTACAGATGGTCAGTTAAAGTTACATGGCGCAGTCTTGCTCTGTTGCTTTCTCTAAGGATTTATGTTGTTTGCAAATGGAAGGTACAAGGGCTCGATTCAGGAACTGTGAATGAAGTGACTCCCTTATCTAAGGAAGACTGATGGCTTCAGAATAACCTAGACCCTGAGAAGACTTGCAGATGCAATATATGCAACCTGCTGGCAACAGGAAGTAGTATATGATCTCCCTTGGTTATCTAAGGTGGCTTGTTCATTGATGCATTAAAAGCAGCTGCCTAGGGATCTCAGGCACTTAGCACACAGAAACATAACTTGAACCAAAGCTCAGCTAAGAATGTATAAAACCTTAACTTGGCCAGCTCAGCAGTTTGACCTTTGAAGGCAGAGCTCTGACAGAGGTAGAATTACACCAGTGACTAGAGCTGATGTTATGTGTGTCTTTATCTGCTGTTACTCTGTCATGCAACCTTGTGACACATCTGCATTTGCAGACATGGCTGGGGACATCTGTATTCTAGCTTAAAGGCAAGCCTGTGTGCAAGCATTAATCTGTCTCTGATTTTTTGAATCCAAGCTCATGTTCATTTTGGAGCCTTTGGAAGAGACCAGAGTGTGAACTGAGAGGGGAAGTTAGACAGCTTGATTGACTTTTGCCTGTTAGCTTGCAGCACAGTACAGTGCCCTTTGCAGTGCAGGTGGGACAGATCCTGATGTAGTTATGGCTGTTGGGATTACCCTCTAAGTAGTGTATCCAGTTTACGGCAAAAGGCATCCCTGCGTCAGAGGGAGAAGCTGACTGGGGCCTTTGCTAGAAGTACTTCATGTTACCAAAGGGAAGGTGCTGTGGGATTTTCAGACAAGGTGTAACATTCACAGGTGCCCTCTTGAGTCTATGATGTTAAATCAGAGCTTCTAAGAGATAGCCACACAGTGCTCTTTGCTGATTTGTTTGGACACCACCTGAGCCACCACCATTGTGCCACTGTGTGCAGAACCCAGAGGCTGATGGTAATGCACCCAGGGAGATAGTAATGCATACATTCCTTGCCTATGACATAGGGTTGCCCCACTGCTAGGACTGTTTCAGCCTCTGGTTTGGGACAGCAGCTGCTGGAGCTCCTCAAGTGAACTGCTTGAACAGCTGCATCAAGCAATAGATTTCCAGGAGTGAAGAAGATGTTGGTCTATGACAGTAACTCTAGTGAATGAAGTTTCTGGTCCTGCAATTAATGTTAAAGCTTCTTGCCAGCCTCCCGAAACAAAGTGAATCCATTTCCATTCCTAATTAGCTCTTTATAAATTGGATTTGAGTGACTCTCCATGGAGAGCAGGGCAGCCTCAGGAAGGCATTCTGCTCCTGCCAGGTGCTAAACAGCACCTGTGCTCTCTGTCTTGCCTAGGCTGAAGTTGGATACTGTGTCAGTAAATACGTATTTCTTGCTTTATACACATATAACTTGCAAAAGCACAGCTCACACATACACACGTGTTTGTCTTTGTACTGTACACATATGAATTTCTTATTTTCTGAGAATGATTTAACTGGAAATAATGTCTGGAAGCAGACGGGCTGAGCAGCCTTTGATGAGCAAATGTTTATTGTTAGCTTCAGCAACAAGAGCAGTCATCAGTTAGGGCGAGTGCCACTACAATTGAATGATGGTTGGGTTTAGTATTTCTTTGTACAGAAAAGAGGCTGGGTTGACTGAACTTTAAAAACCAGTGTTGTGCAAAGGCTTTATCTGCAAAGTTTCTTTTATTGGTCTATCTGGAAAAAAAAGTCAGATGCATGTGAGCTTTCAAGTGTCTGAAGCATTTGTTAGGGCTTAATTTGATTATAGACTTCATAAATGTGTTGTAGGGTCAGTTTTGTTTCCTTAGGAGTCTTGTAGTTTATCCTCTTCACATATAGAGATTAATACTGCTTTCTGAATTGGATGCAGCCTTGTAATAGGTGGAAAACTATTTCTTTTGGGACACAATAGGTAGCACAAGGCAAACTTGGAATATAAGAAATAGTTTAGCTGAGAAACAAGGTGAAAATCATTGGGTAAATCATTTGGTGCATGGAATGGGGGTTTCCACCTGTGTCCATGATGTGGAGTTGCTGCAGTGGATGAAAGGACACCAGGCCTGCGAGTCCAGCCAGTCCATGAGGACCAGCATCCCAGCCCTACTCAGCATCAGGGAAACTGTGAAGGAGATGCCAAGAGGGCTTTGCCTTTTGTGAAGTCTAGAATTTATTTTCATGAAAACTTGCTCTTATTTTTTTTCTGAAATCTGATTTCCACACATGATTTCATTCTTGTTTCCTTTGCTCCAAGTCCTATTTAGAGAAGTGGGTCCTTAATTTATCATGTGAAATTTTCAATACATTTCTAGAGATCCAGCTACAGTTATGCCTCTTGGTTCTTCTCTATATTAATCCTATCAAAAATAAAAGAGGTAATTGGGTTAGTCAAGTGTAATTTACTTTTTACAAATCCACACTGGCTCACAGAATTTCTGTGGTATTTTACATGTACCCTCAGAGGATTCCCAAATATAATTTCTAATACATAAATTCAGTTCTACAATACACATATATCTGAAAATAATTTCCTGATTTTTGTTTGATATTAACTGTGAAACAGAAAGGAAAACTCTTGCTTCAGAGATTTTTTTAAACTCTACCCATTTTATAAGTCTAAGAGGATAAAAAAAAATCTCACTAGATCTGTTTTGTTCTGTTTCTTTTACTGCAGTTGCCAATATAACATTTTGATAAAATAAGTGCAGGTTCCTTTTGGATGTCCTAACATTTTGGGCACTTGTACAGTCCAAACCCACGTATTCTTTGACACTGGACTGACATAATGGCAGGTGCTATGAGGTGATATTTCTAATGTGAGTTGTTCAAGAATAAAATGAGTTTGAGTCCCATGACCAGGTCACCTCTCTTGCCATGTGCTCACGCTGGCCACCTCTGTGCCTTTTGGGACTGCAAGGTGAGCAGGAATGACCCTACAAATGTTTCATCTTTGTAGGGAGTATTTTACTTGCAAAGCACTCTCATAATATTTTTTCTTTGAAAGGTTCACCTTTAAACTCCTACAGCAGCTGCCTACAGGAGAGGAAGTGTCCAGTTCTGGGCTCCCCAGTTCAAGAGAGACAGGGAACTCTGGAGAGAGTCCAACAGAGGTCTATGAAGATGATTAGGGGACTGGAGCAACTCTCTTACGAGGAAAGGATGAGACTTGGGGCTGTTTAGTATTGGAGAAGACTGAGAGGGGATCTTATCAATGCTTATAAATATCTAAAAAGCAGGGTCAAGAGGATGGGACCAGTCTCTTTTCAGTCGTGCCTGGTGATAGGAAAAGTGGCAACAGACAGAAATAGGAACATAGGAAATTCCACCTAAACATAAGGAAAAACTTTCCTGTGAGGCTGCCCAGAGAGGTTGTGGAGTCTCCTTCTCTGGAGACTTTCAAAACCTCCCTCAGCATGATCCTGTGCAACCTGCTCTAGGTGACCCTGCTTTGGCATGGGAGTTGGACTAGATGACCTTTCGAGGTCCCTTCCAACCCTTAACATTCTGTGATTCTGTGAAATGGCAGGAAAGAATGAAAGACATGATTATATACACACGATGTTTGCCTCTGAATATTCACCTTCTCTTCAAATAAGGCTGATTTGCTGCCACTTGATTGCCGTGTATCTGTCCCAGGAGGCTGCTACTCTCCCTGTTGGACCTTATCTCAGGCGGCAGGATGGAGTTGGGTGCAGTATTTCAGTCGGCTGGCCTTGGTGACCTGCTGCACATCCAGGCAGCCAGCAAGATTTTCTGCCTTTACCACCAGGATTTGTGCTGCCTTGGAGGTGCAAACCAACTGAAAATACTGAATATAGGATCAGTGGAGATTTTTTCCATACTGAACAGAGAAGGGAGTTCATCCACAATTCAGATGAGCTGTAGTGAGCTCTGGCTTCCAGCTGTGCCTGGAAGGCTGGGTTCAGCTCCCTGGTAGGGGGATGTCACCAAAGGGTTAAATGACCTTTGTTCTCACTCTCTGGACACACTGTAGCCATTGCTGGGGATCTAGCTGCCCTAGATAAAAAGATCACAAGCTCACATTGTTCTGAGCTAGCAGCATTTCTCTGTAATTCTCTAATTCAAAGCAGGCTTTGCTCACTTTTGTGCTCTCTTTACAAGCCACTATGATGATAGGATTTCTGAAATCAAAGCTGAACTGAATTAAGAGAGAAAAGACCGCACTGCCTGGTTTGGGAGAGCAGAGGATAGTTGCGGAGGATCCTCCCAGCCGTTTTGGCAGTGGTGATGGGGGAATGGTTTTCTTCTATCAAAATGGTTTTATTTTTATTGTAAAATAAACATTTTCTGGGCATCGTATGGCAATTACTCACTCTACCCTTCCAGGGTTGAGGTTGCACCAACCACACATCACAGACGAAGGCAAAACTTTCCCATTGAGATTAAAACTTACATCAAACAAAGTGAACATCAGTGAAGCAGCTTGGTGTTTGTTCCTCTCAAGACTGGCTCACACTTTTTCTCTAAACACTATGTCTGTATTAACACATTGGGCTTTGAACTCTGATTTGATGGATAAACTGTTCTTCAACTTTTTGCCCCAGTATGGCAATAAGGCTTATTCCACACTCCTTTACATTCTTCTTTGCAGGAAAACATGTCAGCTGGGGCAGGCTTATCCATTCAATAACTCTAAGTACAGTATTACAAAAAGTTAATTAAGCAGGGTAGTAAAATGATTAAAGTAATAACTGATTATTAGCCAAGGTCACTCACCCTGGCAGAACATAACAAAAAGAGTAATTAAATAACTATTTGAAAAATAATGTGAAATTGAACCTAGAGGAACAGTTATCTTCTGGACTGATCTAAATTTAAACTGCACAGCTCTGCATGCAGACAGGGTGATTCTAAAGTCAGAAGGATGTGATTTCTCAGCTCCTTAAGGTTATCCTTCCTTAATGTCTTCAACTAATACTGAAATAATCGAATAGTACCAAAAGGTACATTAAAAAAATGAAGCTTTCCATGAAGCCACGACTGCCTTGTTAATAATTGTTTCCCGCTTCACAGGGAGAAAGTTAAGCAGTTTAAATGACACTTCAGGGTGACTGGTTTGCTAATGCTGACTAAGTAATGGTTACCATTTCACTTTTATTGTGTTCTCATTAATTAGCTCCCACAATTAAAGAAAACAGAAATTCAATAAGAGGAAATAAAGAGCTCTTAAGTTATTAAATGCTATACATCTGTGAAGTCTGACGGAGAAATATGTTTTCAATACTTGATTTAGCATTTAGTAGCACTTTATTAAACTTTAGGAACTGGAACAAATCTTCTTTGACCTACATAGCCAGGTTAAACCTCTTTTAAATGCTGTTGAAGAAAAGTAAGGGAAAAGAAATTCTGTCTGAATGTTAGACTTAAAATTATGTGTGCAAAATTGTGGCCTGTTAAAGTCAGTGGAAATTGAGACTCGTACTGTTTTCCAATCAAGATCTGTGACCTCTGATGGTATAGCATACTGCCCAGCAGCAGCAGACCAGAAATGAGTCTCACTGTTTCCTCGTCTGTTCATTTTGTCCTGCCAGGGCAGAAGTGTCTCATTTGTACAGGGCCAAGTGCTTGAGATGCATCTCCAAACAGGCATCGCTCACATGAGGGGCAGATGAGCACATGGAGGGATGGGGGGATGCTGCAAAACAACCCAACCTGGAGCAGTGTCCATCAAGAGGCAGGTCCTGCCATGGAACATACCTGGCTGACACCTACCTGCTAAGTTAGCCATCGGTGGTGTGTTTGGTTGTCCATGCAGAGTCACTACCAGGACTTGGTTACAGTTTTATTTCAGGTTTTCTAGTCGACTGCAGGTGTTTATGAAATATGAAATGAGAGCAGAAATCTATTGAATACTTAAACAGAAAATCATAAATTATCTAAACTGTCTCATTAAGCAACATTCTTTTCTCTTTCTCTGATGATCAGGCAGGTGTATTGGCCTATTTATTGTCCTGGCTGACAAATCTGTATCTCTGCAGATTCCCAGGAGTGAGGAAGTGACAGCAGTGTGATGCTATTTGAGTGCATGGCAATGACCCCAGGCACATGAACTTTGGCTGTTTGGTTCTAGCACTGTTTTATTTTATTATATTGAAGGTTACACAGGATAAGCATTTTTCTCCAGAAACATTTGAACAGTGGCCTGGTAGAGTTGGCTTCTTTTACTAACATGAAAAAGTATGATTAAAAAATATGTTTGGATAGCACATACTGAACAGCCACGAGTGAAATTCTGTTCCAGTAAGTTTTTCCAGGTTTCTCCATGGAAAAAGGCACCCATTTACCCCCAAAATCATCCAATTTCAATGTTTACTTCCTTTGTATATTAGAGATTTTTTTAAAACAAAATTATTTCTGGTTTAGGCTGTAAGCATCAGCTTATCTTTCTTGTACCCTCACCTCTTTTGACTATTAGAGATGACCAACAAAGCAGAAAAGTAGTGAGGTTATATTTTGCTCCTTTGTTGGATATAAAAATGTTCACTTTGTATTAGAAGTCCAGGCCTGATCTGCCCTTGGAAATGCTATAGGTTGCTGTAGGAAAGAGGTAATTAAATACAGCAATCCCAGGAAACAGGAAATTATTCTTCTCCTACTTTACCTGAAAATGCAAAGCCTGTTCCTTAAGATCTGGAATCATAGTAATTGCACTGTGTATTGTTTTGAGTTTCATGGGTTGCTGTTTGATCCAGGTATGTTGACATGCCTTTTTGTCTGATTTTTTTTGTTTTTTTTTAACAGTAACACCATGTGAACTGTGAAAATGTCTACGATGTTTCGATGGCTAGTCCAACTTTAGCTGTAAGTTTTTAGCACATATTTTCCTGACCTTATAACTATTTGGTGTAAACAGATATGGCTACGAAGAATGCAGTTTTGAGTGCGCGAGGCTGTTAATGTTGTGCTGTTAATGTGCCATATTTAAACATGAAAGATTTCACCATTCCTGTAGATGTACAAACATATCTTGTAAAGTTAATTGTTTGCTTTATTTTTCTTAGATCTATGGTTATTCACAAGATTAGAATGTTTAAATAAAAATTCCATTAAAAAAAAAGGTGATTTTCGTTATCCTATATGGAATACATCCATACATGTCTACACTTGTGAGTTACGATTTTTCAGACCTTACATGAAATGTTTTATAGATCATTACGGTGTGCATTTATACTCAACAATTCTGCCTGTGAAAGCATTTGAGATAAAAGCCATCAGGACCTGGAAAACAATTCACAGCTTCAGGGAGCTGGTGCCCATGAACTCAGGTGGTCACTCAGGTGGTCTGATGTGACCTCCTACATCCACACGCCGTGGATTTCTTTCCTCCTAAAAGCTGACTTCGTGTATGTTTCTAACACAGAATCATAGAATCAGTAAGGTTGGAAACAACCTTCAAGATCATCAAGTCCAACTGTCTACTAAATATTACCAGCACCACTAAACCATGATCTGAAGAGCCACATCCAGATGCTTTTTGAACACGTCCAGGGATGGTGATTCTACCACCTCCCTGGGCAGCCTGTTCCAAGGCCTCACCACTCTCTCAGGAAATAAATTTTTCCTAAGATCCAACCTAAACCTGCCCTGGTACAACTTGAGCCTAATTCCTCTTGTCCTAAACACACACAAGTGTCATTGCAAAGGTGTCAAGTGGTGATGAACCTACCACCTTTGGTAAGTCAGGCCAAGTTTAGTCTTTCTTATTGGCAGTCACTGGTTCTTAGGTAGTGACAAGAGTGAGGAAACCCTAGGCTTTCCTGTGCTACCTGTGAACCTGTGAAATGGTCTCCCCACTCTCAGGTATCTTTGCCATGGGTGACACAAACACAGCTGAGTACCTTTTCAGCTCATTCAGTCCTGAAGTGACCACATCAGCCTGCTGTCTGCCTCGCTTATCACTGCCTTGTCACTTGCTTCAGTAGCTGCTCTGCTGCCCACACCATCACATTGGTAAAAATACTAACATAGCAGAGAACATGAGACACATTTTTAATCTTGGGTGTGCCCGCTTATTTCTGTATAAATATTTGAGTTAAGATTTAATGTAGTACCAAACCAAACACTTAGGAGGATTTCAAATAAACTGCATCAGTCAACATGGTTGCCTTTATCAACAAGTAATGTCATCTTCTCCCAAACAGAAATGGTTTGTTTGACAAGATCTGTGCTCCATGAAACCATATATGCCTCTGCTGGTTCTGTATTACTCTCATAACCTTTTTTATAGAGAATATGTTCCATTATTTTGCTTGGGCAGAGAAGCAACATAGCAGCTCCTTGGTAGCTCCTCTCCTCCCTTTTTCAGTCTTGGAAAAGTAAGAATATATTAAGGCCAGGGAAAATGCTAGTGTGTTTACTCCTAAAGTATCAATTTCAGCAATGCCTTAGGACCCTTTGGGTAAGTTATTTGGTCCTTTTGATTTAAGAACATCTAATTTTAGTAAATTCTGGCTTTAATCTTCCTTCGAGAAAGATAATTAGCATTCCAGTGCATGTATGTCCTATGAGTTGAGTCAGTTTCTCCCACTTTGTTCTGAAAGCAAAAACATCTATTAAATATCCACAGACCTGTTGGTTTTTTCCCTAACACATTTTATACACCACATTATTAATGCCAGTGATGACTGAATTTTCATTAATTTATCTTTTGTCCATTTTATCAGTTAAGTCTAATTTCATTTGTACCTCACGTGTTGCTATTAACTTTCCTCTTATATTTAAGTGTAAATGTTTCAATTCTGTTCAGATCTCTTTCTAACCAGCTTGTTTTTGTGGCCGGAATAACTCCCCCCGCCCCCGACTGCCAGTCTGGGTGCATCCAGTAGTATGTCCTTGAGCAATTTCCAGCTTTTGCTAATATTTCCCACTTCAAATGATGTACGTTGCAATGGCAATGAATCAGGAACTGACAGACAGAATTAAAACCAGTGTTCAGCCCTCCTCAAATTTGTAGAAGTAGTAATGGAATAAACAATGTCAGAATAATTTAATACTGAGAGAAGTAATTGAATTAAAGCCCTTTTGTGTACATAATGTCAAAATGCATAAAAGAAAGAAACCCATATGTGGAAAGGAAATACAGATTTTCAACAAAATCAGAACATGCAATTTTCCTACAAATCTGCCTGTTTTGTAAAGGCAGACAGTTATTCACTTTCTTGCATAAGACACAGCTGACGGCTAGATGCTCACCCGCTGGTTAGCTAAAACACAATGCTCAATCTGTATTGCTGCATCTGAATTCTGGTGCCCAAAGGTCTTGGAAGAACCCTCTTTTAGGATGTAATGAGTTAGCCCTGCAATGGGCTTCCCTGATGAACTTTATTGTATTTGATGTTATTTTATTTTACTCTCAAGAGCTAGCCCAGTTTAGGTGCCTGTGGTTAGCTGAGAGGAGTGCCATCTGCAAGGGAATGCTGCAATGGAAGGTGGCATAGGGCCACTGGGGCTGGGGACTGCCAAGCCAGATGGTGCCTGAGCACAGCACCAAGCTCACAGCCAGGCTGGGAGGCAGCATGGGGCTGCAGCTCAGGCAATTTACTCTTGGCCCTCAAGATTCTCAAGGGTTCACTCCCCAGATCTGAAGGAGTTGAGATGCCTTGGGACCCATAAAAGGGAGGCTAAGACCTGGCAGAAGGCTTTGAAGCAGTGAGCTGAGGATTATGGATGCCACTGATATTGGACCAGGAATCCAGAGAGGCATCCATGCTGTTGCCACTTTGGTCCTTGAAGTAGCCTGTCAGCACTGGGCTGTGGTCATGCTTGGCACCATGAAAACATATAGGGTGCTGAATAACTTCCTAATTATTTGTAACATAGCAGGTGCTCTCACATCTCTATTCAGGATCCCAAGTCCCAAGGGATATTCTCCAGTTCCTCAAAGAAATCCCTCCACATCATGAAACATGTTGGTTGCATGAGGTGTGCATTCCTAAACACATAGGATGTTTATCTGGGACTGTCACCGTTCCCTTGTGACCAATCCCAACATGACAGTAGCACACAGGCTGAGGTGTGGGAAACCATCCCAAAAGCATGCCTCGATGTCTCATACCAGCTTCTTATCAGTGCCCAATTTACACATCTTTTTTAATTTCCTTGTGAAAGCCCAGCAATTTTTCCCCCTCTGTGCTCCCTTTTGTTAGAAGTGGGCAAATATCTGCAAATAGGCAAAGGTCACGTCTTGCTGAAAAGGAACCAAACAGGGAAATGGAGATTAACATGTCCAGAGATGAGAATTTACCTAGATTACTATAGAGCAGGGATCATCCAATGGCTTTGGATGTTTGGATGCTTGGGTAAAGCAGCTTGGGTGAAAGAGTCCCTAGTCTGAGATAAACACAGAGCAGAAATTATTCATTGGATGTGATAAAACCATGCTCAGGAACGTCACAGAGGTTCTTTGAAGCACACTGGAATATTACTTTCATAAAAACTTTGGAAATGGCAATGTTTGTGAGTGTGTGTGGTTAGAGTTGTATTAAGAATAATTTGCTTTTCTCCCCTTCTTGTAATTTAAAACCGAGTGTATATCTCACTTCTTTCCTCTACTGCTTCATTGTAATACTACTACTGAGACTAAACTGGCCTCATTTCTTTTAACATAGGTTATTATGTTTGTAGCTTTTTATCTGAATCTTTTATAACTATATACTGACTTTTGACAACTAGTTTTTCCAGAGTAATATTTCCTTTCTACAATGTCATGTATCTGATGATGTAAAAAAATTAATTCTTAAAAGTAAAAAGTATATGGAATAGATTTAATGTTGTTATCTTTGTTTGTTTGTTTGCATTTTGATTTTTGTGTTGTTTTTTTTAAGCATTAAGTTATGGTGAATTAACTCCGTAGTTAAAATATTTTACTATGTACAACAGAAATACAGAAATGCCACAATCATTAGCATAATGCACATGATCCATATCTTATTTTCTGGTGAAGTGTGGGATGGGAAAACAGCAAAGTGGGTTATTGAATCAACCTACCAAGCAAACGGATGGAAAATAGGAACACATGCCTTCAGGACCCTTACCAAAAATTCACTGTCTTGTGAAGAAGTCACAGGCAACTCCCCCAGCCTCTGTTTTTAGGGAGGTTCTGAGGCATGCCAAAACAGAAATGCATACTGTAGAATGTCAAAAGACAGCACCAGTTTCACTAATGGCAGGCACTTTGTTTTCAGGTTTTCCTAATACTTTAAGAACCAGAGACTACATTAAATACCATGCACAGCTTGTGGCTACAAGCCAAAAGGAAGTCCACATGACATTTAGTGCCCTTGTCTGCAAGCTGATAAGAGAGTCTGGATTCTCTAAACTCTTTAAGTGCTCAGTGTCAATCTGGAATTCAGTAACTGCAGACCGAACAACTTAGGTTATTTAAAAATGCACACTTAGCTCGAAGAGGTTCCCAAGCACTCTAATGCTGAGGTATTTGAACAGAGTAATAGGGTGCTTTTAAAAAAGCTTTTTATTTTGCAACGTTGTGTTCTTCATCTTGTTCAAATATTATTTACTTTAGAATTCATCTGATAGACTCATGAAGTTAAACATGCTACTCAATAAAATGGGACAGGGCTCTGACAAGCCTCAGAAAACTTTAAAAATGTTTGAAGTGTTTAGACTTTACTATATCACAAAGTAAATTTTGCACAGTTTGTGTGTGTGCTCTGAGATCACATAAAAATACTAGACAGAATTATTCCTACGCAGTTATTTGACCTACCCAGACCTGCCAGTTTATAATGTTGTGTTAATGAGCCTGTGTATTTGCTGCTGCCTAGGAGCTCCAGAGCTGTGATAACTCTGCATTAAATTGTGCTGGAATGTCTGTGCAGGATAATCCCAAATATCACTGTAGCAGGCTAGTAGTCTATCCCAGACAGGAAATAAATTGCCTGGTCTTTGTTTTGCTTATAGACATACAAACAGAGCTCCTAACTCACTACAGTCACTACTACATCTTGCTTGCAAGGACATCATGCTCATTTAGCTCCTTTCCTCAACTTCTGCAGTTGTGGAGCCATGGTGGGGGGGGACACCATCACAGCTGCTTGGTAGGACATCACACAGAATAGCACTGCATCCCTAATTCTTTTCATTAATGAGCATTTAAATGAAACACACCGTGTCCCATAGGGTGGACTGAGCATCTTCCACCATCTTCCAGTGAATTAATGGAAAAATAATTTTTCAAGGAAACAAACTATTTTTATGTCTTATATCTGCAGGAAGAATAAGAGAATTTTCAGCTAAAAATGCAAAATAAGGCACTCAGACTGGAAATAATTTATTCCTTAATAGAATTCCTAAATTCTACAGCTCCCTACAAGGGAGTTGTAACAATGTACTTTGCACCTCTGTTGTACCTGCAGAAGGTATTCCATAAGTTTAAGTCAACTCCTTCCTCTGTCCCACATCAGTGAGACTTAGGACATAGGGAGAATTCCTCTGGCATCTATAGGAATCACACAAAATGGAAGAGGATTTTAAATTACTTTACCTCCCCTGTAGTATCATCCAGTGCAGTGCCTGAAAGACAAACTCCATATACTGAAGTGCATCAGATGGTGCTAGAGAGAGAGAGCATAGGACATGCTCATCCATGAGGGCTGAAGCTTTCTACCTCCTTGAGATGTAGGTGCTGGCAGCTGAGGCCAGGTGGATCCATCTGGGAGTTATCCTGTGTTTCAACCAGCTGGTGTTGTCCAGCTGAGGAGCATTACAAATGCAAATCCTGTGGAGAAGAGTGTGGACAGAAAAAAAAACAAACAACAAACCATGACTGGATCCTGGGAATTCTTTAAAAGGAGGTGCTTAGCTGGACAAAATAAACATAGCTAGGAAGGTCAGTCAGGAGAGATGACAACTTAGGGTTAAAGCTCATTCTGGTGCAGTGGTGAATTAAGAACAAGTTATAAGTAAAATAAATAGCGCCCCCCCAAATGCCAATGGACAGAAATTGCAGTAGTAGAATTCTGTAGTAGAAAACACTGAAGAGGAAAAATAGGAATATCACTGGTGTAGCAAGCTGGCTCCAATGAGACTAGTGTAGCAAATGACACTAAAAAGAAAAACTTTTAACCTCTATCAGGAACAAGAGAAATGGAAGCAATGATATGGGACCATTATTTAGAAGACATATAGTAGTGATACAGAATAAAATATGAAGTAAACCCCACTATTTTCCATTTAGGAAAGAGCAAGATAATGGGCTATTAGAGGATGATAGACTGTTGGAAAGCAGTTATTAGAAATAAATATTTTGAATAGCTGGCAGATTAAATCTTTAATTTAATCTCATATAGTAGAACAAAATTCCAAGGCAGATAGGGTATTCATATGTGTCCTGGTCTGAGTCAGAACAGAACAGTTCTGGTGGGTGCTTTCCCTTCCCAGCTCAGCTTTTTCCACCCTCTTCCCACCCCCTGTCTGCAGGCAGCAGCTGTTGGCACAGGCAGTGGCTGCTGCTGGCAGGGAGAACCCCCCAGGGCAGAGTCAGGACCCAAGGGGGTGCAGACCAAGGCCACTGCTGGGGCTGCTGCCCCACGCTGGGGGGGCAGAAAGTGAAAGGTGGCACCTGCAGGGAGGAGGGGACAGGACAGGGGACCCCAGCCTGGCCAGCCAGGGATCCCAGACCATGGATGGCATATTCCATATAAAGCTGAGGGATCAGGAGGGTCAAATTTCTTCTTCTTCAATGTCTGTCATCTGAGGACTCTGTCCGTTCTGCCTTGGATCCTGAACACAGCTCCCACCTGCTGTTGAGTCCAGTCTGGGACCTCTCCAGTGCTTGCTCCACAACATCAGTGGTGATGGTGTTGTAATTGCCATCAGGCGGGACTGGGTTCCATACTGGTTTTGTATATATTCCATTTTATTGTTAATATTTTCATTAAAGCCGTTCCATCTTTCTTTTCTAATCCTTAAGTCTCTCTCTCTTATTCCTTTTCTCTTCCCCTTTGGGGAGGGAAAGGGGTTAACAGCGAACAGCTGTTATAGGTCTAGCTGACTGCCCTGCTCCCAAACCTTGACACTATGTCTTGATAGCTTCTGAACATCAGATTTGAAGTAGAGGCAGTAAAGGTTAACACTGAGTACAAACTGGGAACAACTTGTTTGCATTTCACTAGATATGGTAATTGGATTTCACCCACCTGAGTACAAACACTGCTCCTCTGGTGTAAAGGGTGGGATACTGCAGATGGAGAGGTAATAACATGGTTATCTCAAGGGATAAAGATTAAGCAGGAGTCAGAGTGATGCTAGAAGGGGGAATCATATTGAAATAAATAACCAGATAAATACGTAATTTGTAAAATCCAGTAGAGTTTCACCAGTTTAAAGTATTGTATAGTTTTTTTCCTTGAGAGCCAGGATTGAAGGGCTAGAGCAGCTGTTGCATGAGAAAAGCTCTCCTGCTGGTAAGAGGTCTATGCATCTCCCATGTGAGTTTAACCCAGTGCATGGTGGTTGTTCCCTTGCTGCTGTGCGGTTTCCACCAGGTCAGGTATGGGATGAAGTTTACTGCCTCCAGGGAGGAATGGCTGTGGGCTTCGGGATGCTGATAACGTGGCCTTGGAGGGCCTTTTCTGGGAGTAGGTTTTGTACTTGTTTCTCAGACAGTCAAGCCATGTACACGTCTGACAGGAGCTTTGAAGCTTTGAAACTCAAAATCTTCATATCAGACTTGGTGAAAAGCTTGCATGTCCCAAGATTTTTCTAACTAGATTGGCTGTTCTAAGAAAACATATAATTTCACTCTACAAACATCACCTGAATTGTTTCTCTTTCTTTAAATTGTATAATGTGTGAGGATATGTAGACATACAGAAATTGCATACTGAACTTTGATTAAAACCACCATTTTTTTTCCTCCTTTTATAAATTCCATTGTTTGGGTTTTTTAGGGATTTTTTTTGGTCACAAGGAATGAAGTAACTTCTTTTTCTTTGGGGGTGAATTTTGTCCAGATTTCCTGAAAAAAAATGTGCAGAGCTGAAAAATACATCTGGATTGAGTTGAGATCTTGGAATGAAACTGAAAACCACGGTAATTTTTTGCGGTTTCTAGTAGCACTTGTATTAATATCACCTTGAAGGTATATAGCATACCTCTGAGCTGCAAACGCAGATCTGCAGCCATACTTTGGACTGCAGTCAGACCACCAGCTGCTCAGTAACCTCTGCTCTAAGCACGATTTGAAGCGAGGTATCCCAGAAGAAGCCACCAACTCTAGAGAGTGGGATATGTGCTTCTTTAGCAATATTGAACACTCTGTAGTAAACAGAGTAAGTAAGAGAGAAAATCTAGAGCTATACAAAATTCCCAGCATTCTTAGCTATCTGGCCTAAAAAATTCCTGTCAGTGTAATTTTGTTCTGTTTGGTGCTGTAGCTTCAGAAATCTTGCTTCCCATACAGTTTATTTTCTTGCTCCTAGGCTTACAATGTGGGCCTTATATGGAAAATATTTCATGTCTCCATGCTAGAATAACACAGGTTTAATCTACAAGTCTGATCCAATGGCTCTTATCTTCATCATTACATAGGAAAAAAAAACATAAGGTTTTGATTAAACAGTGACAAAAAATTAAATTTCTATTAAAAATCCATCAAGCAAAATGCATAAATTAAGACATTAAAAGAGAGAGGAAGTAGTTGTATAGTGTGTTGTGTTCCTGTGCTGTGACAAGCTCAGGTTGTCTCCAGAGGGGTAATTCAAATTTGTAACATTGAAAGGACTCTATGAACTGTCCTCTGAAAAACAGGATTCTTAAAATCACATATTCTGGGAAAGAAGTAGGATGCACTGCTTAGGCACTGTCATAACAGGCTTTTTGACTAAGCTCATTCAATTGGTATCCCTACATAGACATCAATTTTAGGACAGGAGAATTCACCCTTTAGTGAGACCTACCATGGAGCAGCAGGAGCCCGGTGAACCAGAACCTGTCTTTTAGACAGCTGTGTTTAGGTGTAATGGATGATATTAGACCTATCTACAGACTTGGACCAAGCCTGTTCTATCCCTGCTTCTCAGTGTCCCCCTTTCTAGATCACTAATACTACACGGATGAACTTGAGATTTTTGAATCTGCCCTAGTTTTGGTCCTGCTCTGGCAGGGGGGGTTGGATTTGATGATCTTTGGTGGTCCCTTCCAACCGCTAACATTCTGTGTGTGATTCTGTGAAATAGAGAGTAGCTGATGAGTGCTGGGGATTTTTGGTAGTATAACTAAATCATTAAGACTATTTTTGCAGTGGCTATAAAGCAAAAGCTACAAGGTAAAATTCAAACCCCCTTTGCCTGACTGAAAGTTGGGCTATTATAACTCTCCTAGTTCCTACACCTAAGGGAAAACCCACTGAAATGTGTAATAGATTCAGTCTATAGTGAATATTGAAGACATGCATCTGTGTCACACCTGCCAAGATCATACAAGTGCCAGCGGGTACTTGTCTGTGCAAACTGCGTTATGTTGGCATGCAACAGGCCACTTCAGAGGCACCAAGAGCCAGTCTCTGGTTTCTGTTTTCATACCAGCAGTATCTCTTTCTCCTTAGGAGGCAATTTTACAAAACAAAATAAATTGTCTCTGTCTGCAGTGTTATTATGAGCAAATAACTGTCCACCAGTTCAGAAAGAAGATTGGAAAAGAGCAAATTTAAATTGGGGTGAAAATAAATTAAATAATTTAATAAA
>JANHFX010018747.1:0-18460 GCA_027560015.1 Chloroceryle amazona | reverse complement strand
CTGGATGTGTTTAAGAATCGCTTAGATGTAGTGTTGGGGGATATGGTCTAGGGGTGAACTTGTAGAGTAGGGTGAAATGTTGGACATGATGATCCCATGGGTCTTTTCCAACCTAGATGATTCTATGATTCTATTCTATGAACTGTAGTGGATCTTTTGTTTTACTCTTCTTGGCACATATTTGCAAAACCTTCCATAGTTTTGGTAGTAATGTTTCAGAGTATTATAATGCACAAGTCAGCTATGACATACACCAGCATCAAAGATGTTATTTTGTCCTTTATGAAATTATTTTAGTGCTGTAAGAGGTCTTCCATTACAGGTCTCTCAGGAAATTCTTCCTGCACTCATATTACATGGACATCATATGGCTAAGGGGAACTCCATAACATGTTTTACAATCATCATTAACTTGGTCATCTGTTACTTGGGTGTTGTTGAATTCGTGCATAGGAATGTAACAACATTATGAGTAAAAGAACAAGGGGATGAGAAGAACTAGCCTGTTTACCCACTACAGTAGGTTTAATATATAAAGTCAATTTCTCATCCTGGCTGGAAAAAAAAAATAAATGGTGAGGGTCAGTTCATCAGAACTATTTAATTCGCTGACAGAGGCAAGCATTATTAGCATTGCCCAGTGCTGTATGAACTACCTGTCCCACTCTCCACTACTGTTCGCCTCTCTTTCCTCCTCAAGAGTGCCACAATAACATACATAACATGAGTAGCATAATGCAATTTCCAAAATGCCTAAGTTAAGGATCAAAAACTTATTTCTAAAGGAAGTTAATACCCCCAAAATGTAAATTACCTGAACAACAACGTGGATGTTTTATGAAAACTTCCTTACTGCAAAATAAAGGCTACAGCATGCCAACAAAGCAAGAAAAAGAAAAAAACCCAACCTTTTATTTCCTACCTCTGTGATGGCTAGGCTAATTTTGACTTAAAAGAACCATTCTGGCTAAAAAATGTTATAGAAACATAATAAATTTGTTGTTGTTGTTGTTCCTTCTAAGAAATCAGTACATGCAGCTTTGGACTTGAGGGTCTTCACAAGCCCACTATATGGCTGAAGCCAGTGCAATGACTGTCTATCTGAGGTGTGCACCTGGTAGATTTAATGAGAGGTACCAGCTGCCTCAGCCCAATTTGTGAAGCCCATTCCCACAAATCAAGATTATTAGAAATAGATTATGTCCACTCCCAAGGAGTAACCCTTCATATTAATTGCCTTTCAAGCTACCTTCTTTGGATCACCAACACTTTGATGTGCATACAGTTAGGAAAGGACCTGTAGCAATTGGATGCACCCAGCCACTGGGTGCTAATAGCAATCTGACCTGGAACATGTCCCTTTTACCTGCTGGGGAGAAAACTGTTGAGGCTAGGCTTACTAAAACATCTAGGTGTGTGTATTCTGTAACATGTTAGTTGTAGGCACTGACATTGAAAGAAATATCCTGAGATTTAAACACCTGATCGGTTGTGTCTCGTGATGCCTAATATTTCTTGTAGTGTTAAAAAGATGTTCCTACTCTACCTATAATGTGTGTTTAATGTGAAGGTTTAAGCATTTGGCAAAGAAATTAGTATTGCAGCAGTAAATGCTCTGGTATTCCTTTTGAGTATACATCCTACTAGAAAAGATGCAACAGGGGTTTAAGGGATACAAATGAACTTAATCGAAGCATGAAGTGCATTAAATTCCTATTTTATCTAATATCCTAATATGTTTCCTGAAGGAATGTTTCTAATGAGTATCTGTGGAACATACTGCATTAATTAAACTCATCACAGCTCATACAGATAGCTGAAAGGATGAAGAAGGGATTGCTACTTCTCCCAATTGCATGCCACTAATTTAAGGTTCTCTTACAAATGCCATGATAGCAGATTTCTGAACTGATTAATTTTCCCTCTAAGGATTTTTTTTTCTATTTTCCAAAACTTGATGCTCTGGAAATTCACACTGAACAAAGAACTTTGAAGTAATGTCAAGTGATGTGTGTGCATCAATTACCCTTGTAGCTGTAAACATCAATGAAAAACACATGTATGTTTCTAGGCATAGATCTAGCAAAGAGCAAACTGTTAAAACATGGCCTGACTACTTCTGCAATTGCAAAATAATTTACCCGAAGCTTTTCTTTCTTTTAAAAAACCCACATTTTTTCCACAACTGTATAATTGAGTGTAAGGCATACATGTTGGAAGATATATGTCTGTTGAAAAAAGATTAGTGGAAAAATATTATAATTATCATCTCCTGTATACGAAATGCTCTGACTGTCCTAGTGTACAAGACTTTCAAACTTCAGTAATTCCAATCCCAGTTAGAGCCCGTTTGTAAGCACAAAGTAAAACAGTAAAGAACTGGTACATATATTAAATCACTTTGATATAGTTCTATGCCACCTTTTGTCCAACTCTTACACTCTGTCTCAAAGAACTGCCAGTCTTGTGCAAATAAGTTTCACAGTCTGCCTGCCTCTGAGGTCTACAAATTGGAGGCAACCACAGTTTTCTACAATGTGTAGTAGTATGCAGAGTGAAGTTTGAGACAAAATAAACTTCAATTTTTCTGAAAGGTGATGGAAGTAGTAGTAGTCATGATACATAAGTAGATATAATTATTCTTCCAGTCTAATACCCAGTCTTGGAATATTGAACATATCACAGCTTTACTTGAAATCTACTAAAAATCTTGTACAGGATTCAAAATAATTAAATTATTACTTGAAAAAACAATATAGATGTTGATAGAACTTTTCAAGTATATATTTTTACTATTTTTAGTGAGTATAAAAAAATGTCATGGTTTGTTCTGCAATAGTAAGATCTGATCATAGGGAAAACCAAACCAAACCAAGCAGACAAAACCAAACCAAACCAAAACAAAATACAAACCAGAAATACCTGTACTTACCACTGTTCGACTGCTGCCTTTCAGTCTAAGGATGCCTTAATGTCAGGCATCTTAGGTATACTTAGCTTTTGCAGCACTCAGAATAGTGATGCAATGCTGAAACCAGTATGTCCATGATGGATCATCAGTCTGTCTTCTAAAATGCTGGGAAATCATGACCTTATGTTTATTTCTGTCTTCTGAAAATGAGTGTGTAGTGTGCTGGGAGACAAATGATGAAATCTTAAAAAACTGCTAAAATGCCCGTCTCTGCAGGCAGAAACCACTTTTTACAAACTTCTGGAAAGTGCTGACATGAAAATCTGACTCAATCTAGGTGACAATGAGTTAGAGATCCTCTGGGATGAAGTTAGTATCAGTTATTACTGATGTTATCATTTGATTCCTCCCTGAGGAGGTCTTACAGTTCAGGACAACCTGTATTTCATCCATTTTTTTCCAGATCTAAGTTCTGTTTCAGAAAGCTTCTCAGGCATATGCTTAGCTTTATTCATGTAAGTAATCTTCCTCACATGAGACCCTGCTAAATCTGAGTCAAATATTTAGGCAGCTTTGGTTAAAGTCTGGACAATGAATTTTCATACTTTTAAATTCTATGAAGATTTGAAAATGCGAGAAACAAAACCAGATAGATAATGTGAATTTCTTAATTAAAAAAAAAATAAAACATGCCACCTAACAAATTAAGCACCTGAAAGCAAAAGAGTTTCATGCAAAAGCAAAATTTATTATATGTTCTTTAGTATTTAGACACGCTTGAGGAAAAGAGTCCATCATAAACTCCATGGAGGACCAGAAGGATTTTAACTTCTGCTTTGCATTTCTGTTTTTGTGTATTTAATTAACAAACTTGATGATGTAATTTTATAAAAATGTCACTGAACTTTGTTTTTTAGGTAATCCATGTCCTGGAGCTGCCCAGCTTCATGGAATTGCAGATTACTGATTATTTGTGCCTATGAGAGTAAAATTTGCTGGTTTATCCAAAGCAACCCTGTTTCTTTGATATGCCCCTACCACTGTTTTCCAGATCTCCAGAACCATCACAGACACAAACACCTTCAATATTCAATATAGATTCTTTGAAGGGGACAAAGAACTTCAGGCATTGGCATTCTTGATGTTCCTTTTGAACTTGATAACAAAAGTAACCATGGATTTTTCAACTTTTTTTTTTTTACCCAGAAAGTTGTCTGTTTTCACAGAACACGTAGATCGACTAAGTGCAAAGACAAAAGCATATTTCATTACAACTGTCATTTACTAATGTGTTCTACATTTTTAAGAATGTGAGTTCATCCAGAGTCATACAAAAAATAATTCTGTGAATTTATTGAATGATCCCAGTTTTGAGCAGCACAGACTGGTGAAGAATGGATGAAATTTCACAGAGGCTTAGGGAAGAAATAGTAGCTGTCACTCAGTTTGCCCCAAATAACATCAGTAATAATCTCTGGAAATAGCTTTTTCTATAACTTATCTTGCAAATTAGCATGTCACAAGATTCTGGAAGAATCTAAATAAGAAAAATAGGCAAGAATTCAGGCCCAAGAATCATTATATGGAGCAGAAAATCATTTACTGTTATGTCAGCAGCAAAACCATACGTCCAAACACATTCAGTTGTACATTTAAGTTCACATTTTCTCATGGCCTCACTCTCTTATGGTGCTAAACTAGGCTGCCAGAAATTTACATTTGCACCCTCAAAAATATGGTTCCAGAGTTAAATTTCATGGCTACGCGGATTGCAAAGTAAAATTTTAGACTCACTAAATCCAGCAGCCAAAAGTCATTGATTAGAGCAGAGGCTACATGCCCACCATCAAGATACTAGTTTTTATTAGTTTTCAGTCTTTATAGCTACTTATTCTAGTGTAAAATGAGTATAGCAGATTCATGGACACTTATTTTTCACACAACAAGGAGAAATTCAAGGTAAAAGGCAATGAAAAATCTCTCTCCATTGAATAACTTCCTTAAGCAACCTCTCTGGATCTGGAAAGAGGCAGGAAAACCAGTTTCTCTGTCAAATCAGTATCACAGAAATAGAGTTCAATGAGGAAGACATCCCAAATTGAAGCCTGGTCATTTGCCTTATCACTGATGTCCTAGTTTTCCTTCTCCAAGCACCCTGAAGTTTACTCATAGTACCTGTACAATTCTGCTTTTTCAGGGTCAAAGGAAGGAATTTCAACTTCCACACTGCATGTTCAAATATTTGCTCACTCCTGTTAAGGGAAAGGAGGGAATGACTTCTAGGTACATGATTAGATAGTGCACAGTAGTGGACATTCAGGATTTATTTTTCAAGTAATAGCTCTAGAGAGCTTAAACTCAATATTTCTGCTCACTGGAATAGCTCTGTTACTTATAAATCTAAAGGACACTCAGCTGGTTCTTGTTCAGTTTTCCAGTGTATGTATTTGGAATTATGTAATAAAATATATTTAATAGCAGGGGTAAATTTCCCATTCATTTTGGAGTCTATATCTTTGGTGGACTGTTCTCAGGCCATGCAGTTGTTATCACAGCCTTGGAGAAGACTGAATTCATGAATATTTGTGTGAAATGTCTATGTGCCCTCTGAGAGGGCAACTTAAGCATTCAATGTGGTCTTGGGAATTTGCTAGAATTTTAGAGCCAAGTGTTATGGACTATACTTGAACAGATTGCTTTATTGTCTGTCAAACCCCAAACAGCTCATTTAAATTATCATGTCCATGTATTTCAGACTCTAGAAACAAGAAACTGACTCTCTGAATATTTAGGCCAGCAAAAGCAATGTCCAGGCTTTAAATGTGATGGTGAATTTAAAAAGATCCTTGAGTAAAAGTTGAGGCCTTACTTTTTAAAACAATTTCCTTTTCATCTCACATAAAAATTTGACATGGACTCACTAACAGCTGAAAATAATTTTTATATGCAGTTAATTTTTTGATACTTTAAAAAGTCTCTTTTTTTTGTAAGGAGCCACCCTGAAAGATGGCTCTCCCTCTGTAGAACACTATGATATTTCATCCAAAACAAACAACAAAAAGCATCCTTCCTTGTGACAACTGGCATCTTCTGTAATATTCAGTTCCCAAAAGGTTGACCTATTTTCTTGACAGATAACATATTTAATGAAAGACAAACTCACAGGATCTTGTTTTTCCAATAACAATGCAATATATGGTTTTTACACCATATATGGTTTGCTACCTAATGTCTTCTTTCCTTTCAGTTAAGTACAGGTAAATCTGGAAGATAAAAGCTGAAAACCTATGTCCTCTCATTCTGGTACTATGTGACAGTAGATAGAACATCATTAATAAAATAGAAAAGCTTGCTATTTCTGCTTTCTAACTTCACCATAAACAAACATCACAAGGTTCAGTATACAAACATTCTAGATCCTGTGAGCTACACAATCTCTGACCAACCTAAACCCCTTTTTACATCATAAGAAATAACTTATTATAAAGAATATGAAACTATTGTGGATCTTTTCTAGTCTAATTTGATCAGTCCTTACTTCCTGTTTCTGGCAATACAGAGTTTTGAACACTGGGAAAAATGATTAATACATCATCCTACCAAAGATAATACCATGCACATATATAGGTTAACTTTTTTAGAACAACTATAGGGTAGTTTTCTGTACCATCTCTACCTAGTGTGTTACAGGGTTTTACCTGTCTTACAAATCTTCAGATCCAAAAATCCCCATGTATGGAAAAACAGTCCAATCATAACACATTTCTTTCCATTTAAATAATGAAACAGCCTGAAGAAATAAAAATATAGTAAAATGTATTGATTAACTTAAAGAACTAAAATAATTTAAAATAAATTAATCAGATAAACAAATACTTCTTTGTAACCTTTTTCTGATAATTTGTGGCAGTAACAGTCCTATTTTCCTAGCAGCTCCAAATGTAAGAAAATCACAGTCTAAATATCAACTTTTTTCCAGACATCAGATCAAGAATGTGTTAGGGTAAGCATCAATCCCCTCTGACTTTTGCCTCAATACCTGTAAAGCCAATTCAAGCAACAGGCTTTCCTGTAGACTAAATAGCTGAAAACCAAACATTATCTTCAGCCTTACACCTCAGTCCAAAGGCTCATTATCATTTCAGTGATGATATTTCAGAAAAAAACAAACATCCTTCCTCTTCATATGCTGAATAACTCTTGCATACATCTTCAAGACTTCCAGAATTTTTTCAAGTGTATTGGGTTTGTGTGGCAAGGTTTTGGTAGTGGTGGAGCTACAGAGGTAACTTTTGTGAGAAGCTGCTAGAAACTTGCCCCATGTCCAATGGAGCCAATGCCATCTGGCTCCAAGAGAGACCCATCGCTGGCCAAGGCTCAGCTCAACAGTGATGGTGGCAGCACCTCTGTGATAACATATTTAAGAAGCAGAAAAAGGTGCTGCACAACAGCAACTACAGCAGAAGAGAGGAGTGAGAAAGTGTGAGAGAAACAGCTCTGCAGGCATGAAGGTCAATGATGAAGGAAGGGGAGGAGGTGCTCCAGGGCTGGAGCAGAGATTCCCCTGCAGCCTGTGATGAAGACCGTGATGAGTCAGGCTGTCCCTCCTGCAGACCATGAAGGTTAGCAGTGGAGCAGATATGCACCTGCAGCCTGTGGAAGGATGCCACATTGGAGCAGGTGGATGACCAAAGGAGTCTGTGACCCCATGGAAAGCCTGTGCTGGAGCAGGCTCCTGTGGTCCCATAGAGAGAGGAGCCAATGCTGAAGCAGGTTTGCTGACAGGACTTGTGCCTCCATGGGGGACCCACACTGAAGCAGTCTGCTCCTGAAAAACTACACCCTGTGGGAGGGCCCCCACACTGGAGCAGTGGAAGAGTGTGAGGAGTCCTCCCCCCCTGAGGAGGAAAGAGTAGAACAGACAAAGTGTGACAAACTGACTGCATCTCAGGTGGAGGGAGAGGAGGTATTTTTAAGATTTGGTTTTATTTCCTTTTTATTACCTTTTCTGATTTGATTGGTAATAATTTTTATTTTTTTTTTCCCCAGGTTGAGTCTGTTTTGCACTTGCACTGGCAAGTGATCTCTCCCTGTCCTTATCTTGATCCACAAGCTTTTTGTTGTATTTTCTTTCCCCTGTCCAACTGATGAGAGAGAGTGATAGAGAAGCTTTGGTGGACACCTGGTGTTCAGCTAGACTCAACTCACCACAGCAGTTATTTTTAAATCTGTGCACATTTTGCAAAAGCACCTTTTAATAAGGAAGAAAAGGCATTGTGATATGTAGAATACAAAAAAGTGGCAAAATCACAAGCATTAGTTTTCTTTATAACTTTTTTGCGTCTTCGCATCAGGAAGAATTGCTACATTATAACATGTCTTCACAGATACTGGCCATCAAATTTTGGTCTCTGTAGCGTTACATAACAATAAAAAAAACAATAAAAAGCAGACTCCAGTATAACTTCAATATAAGAAGCTATCCTAACTCAAAATTTCATTCTCTCTCACAAACTTAGCAACAAAACAAAGAGATGTGAATTCCCCATTCTGTGTTCCTTACACCTTTGAAGCTACAGATAGAAAGCTCCCTGTGGCAGGATTGTTTATGATCGAATTCCACCCATTCAGTTATGTAGAATCTCTCTTAATTTGCCTTTTTTTTTTTCCAGCTACCATAATCTTTTGGGTCTTTCTGACAGAGTTCAGTTTTGGCATTATTTGTCTTCTGGGGATTTAAAGGCCATATCATTTTCACTGAACTAGTATATACACTATTCTTTAGAGCTTTTCATGGTAAAGCCCAAACTGCTTTCTTCTTTTTTTGTTTCTATGAGTCAGTTTCACTTCTGGAGCTCTGACTTTCGATGTATTGCAAATGGTCATTATTGCAGTGTGGAGAAAAATACAAAGTCTTGAAAGGCTCTAAGTACTTTCCATATATATTCAAAATTAACTATGCATTTGACATGTCAAAATATTGTCAGATGAATTTAAATGTCAAGATCCTCTTAGATAATAACTTTGCATTTTGAATTACTTCATTTGAGGATCATAAACATTAATTAATTTATTTTCTCAGTAACCCTGTGAGTTAGTATGCATTAGAACCACATTCAGACTAGAGTAAAACTAAATACTCCAGTGTTATATGACTATAGCTCCAATAGCATATAATACCTCAACTCTTTCCATGCCCTCTGTAACCAGGTCTCATTAAGCAATGGGCCTCCATTTTCCCTAGTCTTGCTTTTGTCCTGTATGTACATATAGAAGCCCTTCTTGTCTTTGACATCCGTGGACAGAATCAATTACATTTGGGCTTTAGCTTTCCAAAGTTCATTCCTGGATGCTGGGACAATGTTTCTGTATACCTCTGACATTACTCGTCCTTCCTTCTATCCTCTATATGCTTCCTTTTTGTGTTTTGAGTTTGTCCAGGAGTTCCCTGTTCATCCTCACAGGCCTCCTGGCATTTTTGTATGCTTTGGTATTCTCTTGAGCTTAGAGGAGGAGATTTCTGGGTTTATTCTATGGGTTTTATATAAAATCAACAAAAGGCAAAAGGAACAAAGCTATTCCTCACCTACTCCCTTACCCACAAGAGACATGATCATATATGTGATACAGTGTTGGAGGTTCTTGGTTCATTTTGCAAATTTCACCACCTGCAGTGTTCCCACAGCCTTTAAAGAGAGGAAGCTGAGACTGCAGGTTTGGAGTTAATTGTCTCATCTACCTAAACATTGATTTAGACATCTCAAACTTTTGAAAATTTTTCAAACTCATATAGCCCTTGTGCAATTGCACTCAGTTGAACCTGAGGACTTTTAAATAGAGGCATATAAGTTTAGGTGGTCTGTTGAACTCCCAACAGCCTTATAAAAAAGGTGTACAACACAGTCATGTTTGAGTGTGTCCTAATTTTTACACAGTACAGCATTTTTACACCTGTTTTGCATGGGTCTCATGAGTAAAGCAAAAAGCAATAATAAATAAATCCTCTTTCTTGTTTATGAACTTGTGATCTAGAGATGATTAATGGTAGCTTGTTAATCAGGCTGAGTTATTTATTTCACCCAGTTCTAGTATTTCTGTTCTAATGAATCTTTTACAAGAGAAACACATAGTGGTTATGTTATTGCTGTTTGTGCTTGAGAGGGTATTTGTGCTTTGTTTTTGCTATTTAATCATCTTTAAATTTACTACATCTTGTAAAGGACACTTGAGTATTTATAACAATATTCTGTTTGCCCCTTAGATTATTCATGCCTGGGTGGCTATCCTACTATGGAAAAAGGTTTAATGAGTTTCAGGGAGATAGCATTGTAATATCTGGAAAAATATAAAACAAGTGCCTGAATACTAATATAAGCCTCTAGCTAAAACATGTCTTCCAAGCCTATGATAACAGACAGTCCTCCCATAAGTCCCAGTCTTCATTTTTAATAAGATACCTTTATTTTTGGGCACCACAGTGTAGAAAAGACATTGAGGTGCTCAAGTGGGTCCACAGAAGGGCAATGAAGCTGGTGAAGTGTCTTGAGAATAAGTCTTATGAAGAGCAACTGAGGGACCTAGGGTTGTTTAGTCTGTAGAAGAGGAGGCTGAGGAGACACCTTCTCACTCTCTACAACTACCTGAAAGGATGCTGTAGAGGTGGGTGTTGGTCGCTTCTCACAAGTCACCACTGATAGGACAAGAGGAAATGGCATCAAGTTGCACTGGGGGAGGTTTAGGTTGCACATTAGGAAAAATTTCTGTGTCGAAAAGGGTGTCAGAGACTTGAACAGGCTGCCAAGGGAGGTGGTTGAATCACTATCCCTGGATGTATTTAAAAGCCGTCTAGATGTGGTGCTTGAGGATATGGTGGAGTAGTGGCACTGGCAGAGTTAGATAATGGTTGGACTTGATGATCTTAAAGGTCTTTTCCAACCATAGAGATTCTGTGATTCCTAATGTGTTTCTACTATGAGGGCGGTGGAGCACTGGAACAAGTTTCCCAGGGAGGTGGTGGAGGGCCCATCCCTGGAGACATTCAAGGGGAAGCTTGATGGGCCTCTGAGCAACCTGATCTAGTTAAAGATGTCCCTGCTTACTGCAGGAGGATTGGACTAGATGACCTTTAAAAATCCCTTCCAACCTAATGCATTCTATGATTCTGTGATATTCACAGTTGAATATCACAGAATAATAATCCCATCATTCATTTTCTTCAGTTGTTTTTATCTAGAAAATCACAGATTTCACATAGCTACTTATTTCTTCTGGTAAACTATGTTTATTTTTTCTCCCAATGCTAAATTTAAAATTAATCTTCACAACATTTTATCTAATTGTGTTTTCACAGAGCTCAATAACTTATTTTGGCTAAAAAAAATTAGAATTACCAATTTGCCAAAAACATCAATCTACATATTCACACCGGTGATATATATTTCATATTTAATTCCCTCTCTCACCTACCAACAAGGATTTTGAGTTTTCTTGAAGTATTTTTTTCCTATTTCTGTTCTCCTCTAGGATTCCTAAAGTCTTCTCTGATCTCAGTAGTGCAAGCAATTGGCTTCTAAAATATGTTAAATATGCTATCACAGCAAACTCTTCTGATCCTGCATTACTGAAGGCTCAAAAAAATTATTTTCACTTCCTCTGTTGTTAATCTGGCCTCTCATCCCACCATCTTTGAAATGTAAACTTTATCTCCACTGACTGCTAGACAGAAAGCTTCACAGTGAATGCTGTATTTTCAACACTTCTTAAATTCACTGAAGTTTCTCATGATTACTTTTGACACAATTCTGCAAATTGAAATGAACAGAATGAAATCACCTATACAATGTTCTTATCCATTGTCTGTTGATGTCATTGCTTACCTCTTTTTATTTCCAAAGGCTCTTATTCTCTAATCCTTTGGTAAAACACCTTGAGATTGAGGGTACCCTACCCCTTGTCCTGTGTCTCTGAACACTTCCTTCCCCCTTGCACATCACAGGCAGGCATTACATATCTGAAGAAACAATGCCATGACAAGCTGCTTTGGCTGTCACTCGACTGCTACACAAGATCACGTGTGCTTCTTTCACCACACCTTTTCTGACCAATAGTAACAGCTTGTATATTTATGCATCTAGAGGCAGCAAAGAAAGGCCTTTATTCCACAACATCATACTGATCCAATAAAAATCATGTAAGTGGACATAGAGAAAATCAGGTTAAGTAATGGCATATGTATCATATAATCTGTCACCTCCCATTTTAAGTAGATCTGGAAAAGCTCATGTTGCTCTATAGATAAAGGTATAGTAGAGGCACCAAAGCTAAAGCATAGAAACAGAAACAAGAGGTTCCTGTCCACCACCTCATTTGCTAGGTAATTTACAGGCTGGATTTGTACAGTGATCCATTCACAGTCTCCACAAAAAAGAAGTTAAGATCTCTGTGTAAAAATGCTTTCAGAACAGAATGCCACTTTTCTAGTAGTGGAAGAAAGCTGGCAATGGGGGTGCTAATTCCATCTATTGCCACTGCAGAATTCCTATATGTGGCCACACAAAATGAATCCAGGGCCATAGAATTCACAAGCTGAATTATTCACATGAAATTGCTAGCAAGCTAATAGCCATTCACAGAGGAATGTCATGGATCTACCATGCTTATGAATTTCTAATTCTTTCCCCTCATATGGACCTAGATGAATGACTTTTGGAGTTTCTGCATTGTGTGGGAAAGCAAAGACCAGGGCCCAGGGCCCAGGGCCCCTTACCATTGTTGGAAGTGGTTATGAAAAGAACTGAGATGCACTCTTGGAAAGGTGGGGTTTTTTAACCAGACTTATATCTAATAACTTTGTCATGGATTCCTACACTGTGATAACCCTTTGGAGAGTTCCAGAAGAGACATAGTCAATAGTATAACAAACAGACAATTGGTAGCACTCAAGAGACCAGTGTTTACTTCCAGGCTGCTAGCAAGTCATTTACACTGTGTGTTTTATCCTCTTCCTCCATAAAATGTAGTCTTGACAGTTATCTCCCTTCAAAGTGTTTTCCGATCAATAGGTAATATCCGAGTTATTGACCACTGCTTCTCTGCAGCAGCATGGTTATCACTATGCCCTCTAGCTACAGGTTCCAAGAACCTGAGTTTCTTTGCCACTTTCCCTAGTTACTGTAGACCACTTACATCAAGAATAAATTAATGCTAAAAGTTAAGATAGTTCTGGCTGCTTGGCTTTCTATCTTCATGCTGGTTTTATATCAATAGTGCTTTCTGATATATGATTTCCCCCTCCTTCCAGACTACTCACAACAACGCAGGCAGACTTGGGGAGAGCTGTAATAACAAATGACTTCTCAGTTCTTATATTAACTAGCTTCTGCTTCTGCATACATTTAATGCAATCCACAAAAAGCTAAGTCAAGAAGATTCCATCACAAGCTAGATGGCAGAGCCATCGCTTTCCTCAGAACCAGCTCTATTAAATAACAGAAAGTGAGAAATACTCAAAATATGGTGTGTCACAAGAACACAGCTTCCTCCTTATGCAGCCCACAAAAACTTCTATAGGAGGCATAACTCCAAAATTCTATTTCTTATCTGTGAATCAGGAAGTTTTAACAGATACTAAATAGATATTTATATGTCACGTTAGATTATAAATATAACCTATAATCACAAGTGTTCCAATTATAGGGGGAATCAGTTGTAAGATATATGCAGGTCTATACAACAGTAATGCATCATTACAATAATTTTATTATAATAGGACATCCTGTCTTGGGCAATAGAGGTTATATTTAAATTAGCAAGTCATGGGGCACAATGGGAAAAGTCAGTGCTGAGAACCTTAATGGCTACAATACACACTTTACTACAGAAATCTTACTCTGGATTCCTGTTAATTTGGTCCCAAGCATTAAATTGCTATTAACAGCTGAAATTCACTAAATGTACCTTGGAGCATATATTTTGCTTTATCATCATCTGAAGGGAATTCCATTTGTCTGTCCAAGGTCTGGACTGTCACGTGAAATTCCAGAAACTGTCACAGAATATGTCATGCTGAATTTATTTCTGAACATGTTACAGAAGATTTAAACTTCAGAGTGTGGCTTTGCATAAAATGTTAAAATCAGGTTTTTAAAGGTTTTCTGATACCAGCCTACCTTCTCTCTCTAACAGAACAGAAATGCTGCCCAAGGCCATGGACAGCAGCTAAATTCGCTACTGGCCAACTGGTGCTCAGTCACTGCTCAAATGTGCAGTGTAAGAAGGCACACTGCCAAAATAAATTAAGGACTTGAATGTGCTGAATTGTTTTCTAATTGCTTAAGAAATATTTTTCTGGTTGGCAAACAAAATAAAAACAGCTGTTAATTTTGGGTTGCACATTTTATATTATTCGTTTAACATTAATTACAACACTAGAAAATAAAAGGGTTTTTTTTCCAGTGCAGTTCTTTAAAAGAAGACTGATAAAAAAAAAGGCTATTTCTTCCTGTGATTTAATTTATTATCCCCTTTCCTCTTGCCTACTAATACTAATCTGGTTTTATATCAACCAGGGCTTTTTTCACTAACAGAGCATTTGATAGCTGTCCTAGTGTTGATAATGGATGCAAAAAACCAAGAGATATGTTGATCCCTCCTGGTTCTGATGAAAGAACAAAAGAAAGTGGCAAAGAAGAAAGAAACCGAACTTTTTTTCTCACAAATCAGACAGCTAAAGCTCAAGAAGTCAGTACTTAAGAGAATAGATAAATGAATATATTGAGTTGGACTGAGACAGAGGAGAAACTTGGTGAATCTTGTGCATGCATGAACAAGAGGCAACCAGGGACAGCACATCTGACTCTCCTGCCTAAAGGCAAAGAAAGAGAGAAATTTAGACACCCATCAGCATGTACCACAAAAATATGTCCAACCACAATGAAAATTACCACAATCAAAAATAAGTATTTTTTTCCTGAAATATACTTTCAGATAGAAAGATAAACTTAAATTCTTTGTAGAAATTACTTTTTGTTGTTGTTGTTGCAAGCTATTATTTTAGTATCTAAGCTGATGCAATTTGATTCCTATTTGTGAGGAAAATATTTAACCACAAAATGGAATGTTATATTAAGATAGCTTTATAGCAAATCATGGCAATTATTTCACTCATTAAATCATCTGCTGCTTTTTTTTTTTCTACATAACATTTTTGTAGGCTATCTTTGAAACATTTATTATTCCTAAGAAAAGCCCTGATGAAGTGATGTGGTCAGGAGAATATTTATGCAATCAAGCTTGCTTTTGGCTAGTATCAGCAAGACTTCATTTAATCCAAATATGAGAATGCAAAGCCTGTCCATCTACAAGAAGTAATCTCTTTTTCTACTTAGGACATGACATTCAAGTGTGAGCTGTTTCCTCCTAGCAGTGAGTAAACATAGGACTCTTGTGGAGCTCATAGCAGCAGAAAGTTTACATTTCTTCAAAACATAGGGAATCAGAGGCCATAATCTTTCTTCTCATGTCTCAGACCAAGTTTAAAAGCTGGACACTTTCCACGGCACTCTTCCTTAGCAATACTTTGGGTGCATTGTGCTACACAAGAGAGCTCCAATTTCTGCTACCTATTACTAATGGTCAAAACCATTAACGAGTTCCAGTTTGCTTTTATCACAAAAGCACTACCAGTATATAGGATACTACTTTGCAGAGTTCTGTCAGTGCAAAAATGAGATGTTATTGTGCCTTTATCACCAAATTAGATCTTCTATTTTTTTTTCTTTGTGTATCCTGGAACATTTCACAGCAATACCTTGTATTGTCTCAATTAAAAATTACTGATTCCCATGATAATTTTCTACAAGAGCACTTCTAATGAATTTGTAAGCCATTCTGAACCACAAACCAAAAAAAAATATGGTTGATTAAACATAAAATACATACTTTTTATGTTGGAAATCTGAGGAGAGAAAACTTGGAGTTGCACATAAAGCCCATCACTCCACTAAGGTCTAGGACAGAACTAAGAACTAGTGTCTTAGGACCATCAATATCAGCTGTTGGGTGCTCACCTGGGAGTTCAGAGTATTCAGCTGCTTCCCAGTTACTATAGTGCCACTGTCATTTACGGGAGCTTCATTTGATCTCCTTGTAGATGTATGCAAGACAGACAAGTGGATCACCTGTGATTTTGGTCTTGCTCATTTGCATCAATGAGAGTCTTGCCTACAGAATTATAGAACCATCCTACACCAGAAATGATCCATAGAGTCTACTTTTGAATATTACTTTTGGTTCAGTGCAAGAACTGGGTGCATGCATGGTAGACAGAGCAGAGGAAAAACACTGTAACATCCTTGCTGGATGAAGCCCTTCAATCCTTGCTACTTAGGGTAATCAGGATACAGGAAAGGATTTAGAGTAGCTCCCTTTAAAAGTAAATATTGTACAGCTGCAGACCCTTTTAAAAAATTGTCCTATACAAACTTCTATCGAAATTAGTTTGCAACATTTTTAATGATACAAAATAACTACTGTTCCTTTCTTATTTTAAATAGAAAACTGTCGCTTAGACTACTGTTGGGTATACCAAATCAATACAAGTATAATCAGTGTTCTCCATATTAAAAAAATGAAGTTGTCAGAAAGACCAGGCATTATTTAAGATTTGCATTTAAAAACAGTGTAAAACCTAACTTTGAAATAAGAAGTGTCAACAAACCATACATCTTTAATTACATTTTAATTTATTTGCATTTAAAAAGAATAAAAACTTTTGAGATACTGTTTATCTCATTTGAAATTCTTGAAGTGTTTCTAAGGATGGAGTGGGCTGCTGCTTTGATATTGCTGCTACTTATTCACAGAATTATCAAAATTCAAGCCTTAAAAAAATACTGATTTCTTCTCTAAAAATAACAATACAATCACTATTGGAAATGAAAACAAAACAACCAACCAAAACCAACCAACCAACCAAACAAAACAAAACAAAGAGAAAGAAAGTTGTTAGGTTGTTAGAAGTATGGAAGAGAATGGATAGTTAAGTAGGTTGGATGGTCCTTATGTACTTTTACACAGAGCATAAAGGTAGGTAATAGGTATTGAAAATGAAAGAAAATGCCTATGTGGTTCAGGGTCCATTTCATTCTCACCCCTTCATAAGAACAACTTCTCCAGTATGGGAAAAGTCCTATGATACATCTGGTTTTCACATGCTCTTACAAAGCCATTTTTTTGATACTTTGTCTCAGTTCTGCCCATCCACATCACCACTAGCTCCATGGCTATAATGAAAGATTTAGCTGTAAAAAGGATGCCCACTGCACCTGATCTGACAGCTCTTTCTCTGGCAAGCAAGAGTAATAGTGAAAGGAAGCCTTTCATGCAATTCTACAGGGCAGTGGGATGAAACAATAGCTAGCCTGAGGACCAGGAATTTCACTGTTCACCTTTCTTCACATACCTCTCAACCATAACACTCTTTAGGTGGACATCTCCAGTTTTGTTAAAGAAGTGAAAAAAAAGAACCCCAAAAGAAAGCTCATTTCTGTATTTACAGCAAAGTGTCATACAGTTATTATATTCACACTGTGATAGTACACTGGTTTCCCCGAGTAGCATTTGTTGAAGATTAGAAGGATTTTTATATCTTGGGACAATATTTTTCTATGCATGGTTTTAACTCGAAAATAGTTAAGCTGCTTCAATGCAAACTGACAAGATTCTTCTTTGCTTAGAAACCAGAAATAGAAAATTACAACCCAAGAGCTAATGAGTCACAAAATCATTATTTGAAATCAGATTTTAAAGCAGAAAACATTTTGCAACCTCGATATCACTATTGCTCATGCACGAGAACAAATTGTTAAAATCAAAAGCATAAGGGAGAAAAGCAGGACAAGCAAGACAGGTTGTTCGGAACCTAGATATCTGTAATAGCAACAGCAAGAATGTTGCTTACAGATATTCTCAGCAGGAAAAAAAGAGAAAATTGAATTGTAAGATAGATTTTTGCTTTCAAAACCTATTCATGTTTCATTGTGGAGGCTTTCCATGAACAGCTTTAGCTCTATTTGAGCATATAGGTATCAAATAGAGAGTGAATGAAAAAGAACACTTAGACAGGAGCAATAGCACAGATCCACAAAAACTGGCTAACAAGGTGTGTAGGCTGAAATGGCAGTCTAATGTTATCACTGTTCTGTGAGAATTATGCAAAAGCAACAGACTCACACAGACTGGGTACTTTTATTAACAAAATTCAAGCACAGGTTAAGTATATTTCAGTCAAAACCACAGTAACTTCAATTCCTTCATTCTGCTGTTTCTATATCTTACCAATATGCAAAACACCTGAATCTTTAAATATTTTTGCAGTGCTAATATAAACTTTAGGTAATTTCTGGCATTGTACTAGACTATCAGGAAAGTAAGTTTCTGCAAAACAAACTAACAAAAAAAGTACTGAATTTTTAAGGAAGGAAGGGAAGGAAGGGAAGGAAGGGAAGGAAGGGAAGGAAGGGAAGGAAGGGAAGGAAGGGAAGGAAGGGA
>JANHFX010018746.1:92571-104170 GCA_027560015.1 Chloroceryle amazona | reverse complement strand
CAGGGCAGGGGGTGGGCAGAGCTGAGCTGGGGAGGGAGAGCGCTGCCCACACTGCCTACTGCTCCCGCTCGGAGCAGGACATCCTCCCAGTAGGCTCTGTTTGTTCTCAGCATACAACAAAAGAATCCGAGCAGACCAAAGCAGATGCTTGTGAAGACCTGAGAGATGTCCTTCAGGGGAGTTTATTTTGGACTAGGTCTTGCTTGCTCTGGTGGACTACATGCTGCTTAGGAGCTGGAGTGCTTTAGGTGTGCTTCTGGCATGCATGTTCTAGTTTGATTTAATCCAAGGGTAATCTAATTTGTGCACTCTGATGACAATTCAGCGGTGTCAACCAAAGCACAACAGGGAAATCTGCTTCAAAAGTGCACTTCTGTTGAAACACCGATACACAATAACTCAGAGAAACCTGGAAAACCTCAGACTAGAACAGTTGATACCTGTGACCTGGGTGTTAAATGTAGCTCACAAGCCCTTGAGAATTCTTCAGCTACCTCAGCCTCTCTGGTTTTTTGAAAGACAAATGCAGACTATGCGAATCCCATTGAATAAAGAGAGGTATTTCCTCAGGGTGACATCTTCCATTGGCAGTGGGTAGTAAGACCAACTGTGCCAAAAACATTGTAATCAAAATATCTCATTCAGAAAAGGACACAGAAAAGAACAGAAGGGTTTGTTGACTTTTCTTTCGGTACGGAACACTAAAAACTGAGGCAATATTTAGATACAGAAAATTGTTTTCCTTCCTAATAAACCCCTCATAATTTTATGAGGGTGCTGAGTGTACTTCCTTACAGAAGAGCTCCTACACTGAATGTTCTGCATATATTAGGTGCCAGGCTTTGCCATAATCAACCATTGCTGCTGCCTTTTCCTCAGCAGACCGCAATAAAGCTGAGAGAACTGTAGCATCTGAGCTGTACAGTTGTTTGGATTTCTGATTTGGCCACTAAAATGAAGCATCTGCAAATTTTTTTTGGACTTTATAAACTCTTCTGGGATAAGGCACTTAGAGCTGTTACAGTGCGTGTTGGTAAATACTCTTCAAGCTAGAAACAGGAAGAAAATGTTCTAAATGTGAATTAATTATTAATTTAATTAGGGGCCTTGCTGCAGAATGGGGGTTTGAATCTCTGTACGAATATTCATTTTACATAAAGTAAATAACAGGAGATAATCTGCCCGCGCTTGCCTGAAAGTTGAGGTGTCTTTGGGGAGTGTTGCAATCCCTGCTCCAAGTCAGGCAGAGCAAGGATTTGGATTTAGATCTCTCGTGTCTCTGACCAGTGCCTTGACTCACCGAGCTGGATTTGGGGGGGCTGTCAGGAGGGACAAGAGTCGATGATGTCTCATTTCCCTTCTTTTTGTGCCTGTTACTGAAGTCCTGGTCTTTAGAAGGAAAACATTGAGGATGGGATGCAGATGTGTAAACATAAGTGTCTTCATGCCATTTGATCTGGTTTAGGATAGCTGAGTTAATTACACAAAACTGGGAGATAGGTCCCAGGCTGCTCTACAGTGGGGGTCCAACGTTGCTGCTACTAACATCAGACAGCAGCTCAGGGGCAGCACACCGACTGCACTTGAGTAGGGGGGGGTCTATTTTCCATTTTATTTTGTGATAAGCCCAGCACAGCCCCTCTGACAGGGAGCAGGACCCAAGGCAGTGCCAAACCAGCCTGGACTCTTTCAGGCTTGTTTGTCTTCTGACTGTCTATGAGCACACTGCTCTAGGTTCTGGGGTTTATCTTTTCCTTTCTTTTCCTCCTTAACTCAAGGTGTTGTACCTAATAATTCTTTGGCTGCCATTTCTTGATCTCTGTTACAGTATCTTGAATATGTGCTGTCAAAATCTTTTAGAGATTGTTGAATGCAGTATTTTTGATAGATCTTGATTTATTTTATCTCTGGTTATCGCATGGTACATAATTATTGCTTGTAGTTCACAGCTACTGAAAACATTCAGAGCATCTGCCATCTGACTTCCTTTCTGTAGACCACATTTTGGGTGTGTTACCTCACTCTTACTTTGCAGACTGGTCGTGGGGACTCAGGTGAGACTCAGAATCAGGTTAAACATGGTAACTATGGACAGGGAGAAAGGTCAGTTGAGAAGACTTCTGCCGTCTAGCTCAATGCTCTCCACCTCCATGCACACACACTGCTAGATCTGGAGGAAGTCCTCCTGTCAACCCTATTACAGGCAGATTAGAAATCATCATAAGGGTTTGCCTGGTGTGATGGGGAAAGGCACTAATTATTTTTTCTCGTCGTTTAGCAACACTCCTCTTTCCTTGCTATACTTATGGCAAAGGAAGAAGTCTCGGGAGAACTCTAAGGCTTGGTCTGTGTTCAAAAGGATTATCTTTGCAATGGGATAATCCTCACCATGTCAGCTAACAAGGCTTTAGGTCTGGATTATGTTTGTAATGTAGTGTAACTCAATGACACCAGATCAGGGAAGCTGGGTGGCGAGTCACAATTCTGCACATTGCAACAGGGCATCTGCCATGTAATGTTATGTGTTCATACAAAGAGAAAGATTTATTTATTTTTTTTTTGCTTTTATTCTGGCTCATTATGTAGAACTGTAAAAAATCTTGGCTATGGTAGCGAAGCTGACTTGATCCAGGGATGGCTGTAAGAAAAATAAGGCTTCAGTTGATGAAAGAATTCAAGGAAGTCAAGAAGATTCCTGGTACAAGGTCTCATCATCATAGATAGAAATTTAGAGGAAGAGTTGAGCACTCTAGGATAGATTTCCTTTCCCAGAACATAAATTATGTACTCAGAAATTTAACTGGACAAATAATAGACATTGAATGCTGGTGCCTGAGTAACAAAATGAGAAAAGTCTGAGATTCAAAGATGATAAACATTTATTTATTTACCCTTCTAAAATCATTTTAGACATATGCCCCCGTCTCCTCAAATTACACAGAAAAAATAATATTGGCAAGTCAATCAGAATCTTTTGCTTTAACACAATTCAAAATGTTAATATTTGATTATTATTTTATTATTATTCTATTTTTTAGCATTATTATTATTTGTAGGGGGAGAATTATTTACTGTCTCTATATCGAGATTTAAATTTTTCTTTATTTAGTTTTTTAAACATCCTTCTGTCTGGCAGCAGGCAATGACTCAAGGTCATCTCAAATGCTACCAGCCAAGTCCCTTTCAACTCAGGACATTCTATGATTCTATGTTAGATAAATATTTGTCAGGAACAACACCATCCCAGCTGATCTCACCTAGGGAAAGGCTAGATAGGCTTCCTGATCTGCCTTCCTCCATGACTTCCTGACTCTCAGTGAGACTCATTCCTGTGCCTGTCTCTTTTTTACATTATCAAGTCTGCAAGACACAGTCTTCCTGCAAAGGCATTTGGCTGAAGCCCCAGTAGCCCAGGGGTTGTCTCCTGGAGGACCCCCCATCAGGCTCCACCGGGGTGGCTCCAGCATCCAGAGGTCTCTTTGGATGATCCCAGACTTCTCCCCAGGTTGGGGATGCCAAGTGTCCTGGTCTGAGGACCCTATGGGTGTGTGAGGGGAAAATGGTGTTGGCAGGAGGTGCTTGCAGAACCCCTGCCCCTACTGCAGACAGAAATGATGCTGTGGGGAAACTGAGGCAGGGAGAAGGTGTATGGTTTATTACTATTTTTTTTGGCAGGCTGGACTCAATGATCTCCAGTGGTCCTTTCCAACCCCTAACATTCTATGATTCTACTATTCTAGGATCCCCTGTCAGAAATCTGGTATCTGAGTTTACAGGTGCAAGGACATGAGAATAACTGCACAAGGATAACAGCGGGAGAAGAAGGCAGGAAAAATATCACCACAGTGGTTTAGGTGAGAGATTACAGAGTGAAAGACAGACTACAGAACTGCAAATCCAAGATCTTTAACATTACAAAGGTTAAATCACACTGTGCCCTGTGAAGAACTTGAGGAATTTGATGAGACAGTCATTATTCCTCAAAGAGAGAAAGGCACGATCAATAGGAAAATAAATAGACCATTCTGCAGCTTGACAGGGTTTTACAAGCCTCCCCCTTGCTCAGTTTCCTCCCTCTGCACCTTTCAGAGCAATAATGATACCTGGGTCTATAAGTTTCTGCTAAGAAGCCACCTCGACAGCTTCAACTGCCATGAACAATGTACTGCTGCAGGAAAGGGGGGAAATATTAGGTGTATGGCAACTATGCAACAGCTATGGTTGATGGACGTGGAGGAGAATAATCCTGTGCTTTTTAGGGCTTGCTGAGCCTGGATGCTTTCATGGCTATCATTTGCTGTCATGAAAAGGTGTCTTCCTCCACTAAGTGAGAGTCCTGGCTGCTTTGTCAGCCAAGGTTTTAACTGTAATTAATCCCAGGCCAGCTCTTGTGAAGCCTCCATCACTTTGACCATCTGAGGACACACCAAAGAAGGGAAGTATTGCCAGGAGAATTTCTTAACAAGTCAGAGCATCCTTGCTTAGCCTCTCCAAGTTTTTGAAACATGTTTCTCGAGAGAACTCCATGTCTAATTGCTTAACATCAACAGCTCTAATGTGTATGGAAGCCAAAAATCTGGAAGGTTAAATAAAATAGAGTAAAAAAGCCAACAGCCAGGAGACTGCTTGTATGGCTGCTTCCTTGGCAAAGAACAGCTTCCTGGCAGAGATTTCTAGCATAAGAGGAATTGGTAGAAGATAGGGAGAGTGGTTTCCCTGGAGGACGACACTATGCCCTTGGCATAGACTCTGGTGGTCCCTGGTAGCATGCAGTAGATAGTGGGGAGGTTTTCAGTCTCTAGTAATTGAAATGCCTTTGACACTACTTCTTTCTCATAAATATTTTCAAGTTCTGGAAGTACCACTGCTATAAACTGAATGCAGGCAATTTTGCTTGAGAGTAATAATTTTAAAACTGCAATCAACTATACATAAATTGCCTAAACCCATGCTGTTACTCTTGGCTTCATGGCTCAGCGCTCAAAGTTTGCAGAAAAGAAGAGTAGCTCTGCACTGAAAACCCTTGAGAAATGCTAGCCTTCAATTGCTTATTTGGGAATGACAGTAATTACAAAATACCCAGGCACAGTAACCACACAGAAAGCTGTCAGTGACAACAGCGTGAATACCCCTAAGGGCTTTGTCCACACAACCTGCATGTTTCTGCATCAATTCAAGTTGACTAATAATGTGACAGATAAAAGTTGCTTTCTTTTTCTTTCTTTTTTTAACCACAAAATGCAAACCCAAACATTGCTGCAAAGTAGTCTTGTACTGGTCTCTCTTTGGGCCACTTGTTCCAGCATGTTTAGCCCTTTGCAGAGACCCTGCAAGCAGAGTATAAACAGCTTTAAAGGGTAAGACAATTATGTCTTAGCCAATGCACACAAAAGCTAGCCTGTATTTAACAAGCCACGTGGTTTGTTATGCTCCCCACTCCAATAAGATGCTGAAAGTGTTTTGCAGGCTGGGCAGGTGGGGCTTCCCATTCATGGCTTGTCTAGAACAAGCTCCAGATGGGTACAGACAAGGAGACCTACATCATGTTCTCTTCTCTTTCCCCCACCAGGAAAAGTTCAGTGAAACAAGGAATAGAAACTATAGCAAAGAGTTTCCTATATGCTGAAATTTCACCCTAGAAAGGCTCGTAAATTATATTTGAAAAAGCTTCTGAGGTAAATCCTCTGAGATTTTCCTGACCACTTTCAAAACAGGATAGTTTGGTGCTGCACATATTTTGCACTAGTTATGTGAGCCTGAAGTACAGGTGGAAAATGGTTAAAAATATAAGGAGGGATCCCTGCCTGTGAGTTTGAGCTGCTTTATGACTGAATATTATCCATTTGTACACACAATGGCCTCTTGTGCTCTTCTGGCTTGACCTAGACATTTGTAAAGACTATAGCAATGTCCCTCCTTCTGCAGAATTGTTTATGGAATCAAGCAACATTCTTAAGACTCACATAAAATCAGACAGTAATTTAGGTTAGAAGAGAGCTATGGAGGTCTTTGTTCCACACCCTGCTCAAAACAGTGCTGGTTTCAAAGCAGAGCAGCTTGCTCAGAGCCTTCCCCAGCCCAGTTTTGAATATCTGCAAAGGTGGCAATTGCATGATTTTTTTTTTTTGGTCAGGATATTCCATTATTTGACAGTTCTCACCGTGAACACTGGTTTTCTACCTTCCATCAGAAATTTTGTGGCAGCTTGTGACTGTTGGCTTTTGTTCTTTGTAGTGTACCTGAGAAGAGTGTAGGCCCATCTCCTCTGCAACTCCCTTTTAAACAGTGGAAGATGGTAGTTACATCCCTGCTTTCTCTTGTGTGGGGATTTTTTGGGGGGGCTAAATAAGCCCAGCTCCTTTAACTTCATATTTTATGCCATATGCCTCAGTTCCCCTCACTTAGCTCTAAGGTTTGTCAACATCTCGCTTGCACCGAGGAGCCTAAAATACTGCTCCAGAAGTGGCCCCACAGGTGATTAGTAGTCAGAAAAAACCATCCCTTTAATGTGATATTGCTAATACAGCCCGGGATGCAGTTGGTCTTTATCTCTGGGCACATTGTTGACCCATGCTCAGCCACCAGGACCACTGGGCCTTCTCTGAAAAGCTACTTTCTAGGAAGGTCCCCAGCTTGTCACAGTGTGTTGGTACAGGACTTTGCACATGTCTTTCCTAAACTTCATGAGATTGTCCTGTCAGCTCATTTCTCCAACCTGACAAGGCACAGAATCACAAAAATCACAGAATGGGGTTGGAAGAGATCTCCAGAGCTCACCAAGCCCAACTCTCCTGACAGAGCAGGGTCACCCAGGGCAGCCCACACAGGAACAGAGCCAGGGGGGGCTGGAAAGTCTCCAGAGAAGGAGATTCCACCAGCTCTCTGGGCAGCCTGGGCCAGGCTCTGTCACCCTCACAAGACTCTTGTCCTATTGCAACAGGCCCTGATTAAAAGTTTGTTGCCATTTTTCTTACAGGCCCCCTTTAAGTACTGAAGGGTCACAGTAAGGTCTCCCTAGAGCCTTCCCTTCTCCAGGCTGAACGACCCCAACTCTCTCAGACTTTCTTCATAGGAGACGTTTTCCATCCCTCTGACCATTTTTGTGACCCTCCTCTGAACCTGCTCCAACAGGTCCATGTCTTTTTTGTGCTGAGGACTCCAAATCTGGACATAGTGCTCCAGGTGGGGTCTCTCCAGGGTAGAGTGTGGCAGAATCACCCTTCTCAACCCTCTGGCCATGCTTCTTGTGAAGCAGCCCTCTCACATACCTACAGAAGATCTCACAGGCTGGATGTAACTCTTGTTGGTTTTTGTTGACACTCGAGCTGGCCAAGGTCTGTCAACTCAAGCTCAACTCGTCACCTCAGTGCCATAGCAGGTGTCACGTTCATCACCCTGAGCACAGCCATAGGTGCTACAGACACCCAGGAGTTAAAACATCCCTTTCAACAGATTGAGAAATGTAATTTATTGGAGAGCAGTGAGTATGCCCCAAAGGAATACAATCTGAATTAAACATGTGAAGGGATTAAAGTGCAGTCAGTTGGACCTTGGTTGTGCAGCTAATTAAAAGGAGCTCCCAGCATTCCTTGAAGGTGTGACTTGTTCCATTATCAGGATATGGTTGTCATAAACCTGGCCCCTCCATTTATTTTTTTTTTTAAACTTGGTATCAAATCCTTTGAAATGTGGGGCAAAGAAAACAATTATGCTCTGAAGTGCTGGAAGACAATGATAAATGAACAAGGTAACTGCAGAATTACTAGTGCCTTTTAATAGCCAGCAGGGACATATTCAGAAAATCATTCATCTGACAGGACTCCTTCTGACTCAAGTTCTAATACAGCAGTTAAGTAGGTTGGTTTGTTTTATTTTTTTCTTCCCATGGAGAGCCACAATCTCGAGCCTTAGACATTTACAGTTATTAGAGACTCCCTGGTAGTGTTCATAAGTGACGGGGACCCAGGGCAGGGATACCACCTCTGTATCACCACAGGGAGGGAGCCACATTTTTATCTTGGGATGATACTCCCCTGATGACCTGTATAGATCTGTAAAGTTTTTCACTGAATGTGCTACTTTTCATCTTCTTTTCATCTTTTTTTTCATCTTCTTTTCATCTTCTGCCCAGGTTGAAGTGAGGGAAGTACAGACTTTGCCATCATGCACCTTATCTCGCCAGCCTGGACCTGAGTCCCTCTGTGACATTCATGCAGAAGATGGAAAGTGTGCTTGGTGGGAGGGCTGGGCTAGGGGAGGGCAGGTCCCCTTGTCCAGCCAACAGATCCAAACCAGCATAGAACACATGAATGCGAAGCTGTGCTCCGGTAAGTATTGAAATGTGTATGGGCAGCACTTTGCACGCCTGTTTGTTCTCTTGATGTGTGGCTCTGCTGTGCCTGTGGAATAATGTGAGCATATCCCAAATAGCCTTAAATTATGTAGTCTGCACACCAAGTTAGAAACATGGAGCTTAACACAGGCTGCAAAGCTCACCTGAGAAGCTCTTTACACTCCAAAGCACCATATGCAAGGGGCAGGTGGCTGAAGCTGCAAGTATGACTGGGCTACTGTAGAAATACAAATGACAGAGCAAGAGCGGATTGACAACAGGCATGTGAGCTCCTCACTCATACAGAGATCTGCTTCTTGCACCACAGAAACCTGAGGTTGAACTGGGGGTCTCCACAGCAAAAGTCTTCCCTTCAGCAGGATGAGTCTAGGCATGGTCCTCCACAGCCAAGCTGCATCATCACTGTCTGTGAAAGGCATCGAGCAGCATTTGCAGAAGAGATTTCCAAGTGTTTTGTGACCTAAACTCTTCTGACTTTCAGGAAGTTTTAGGCAGCTGAACACTCCAATGTTTTTTAAAATGGATATTAAATTCTAAGGAACATACGGTCTGTCCACACCATAAAATGAATGTGGCAAATTTACTCTAGATAGTAGGGGCAGCAACAACAGTTAGGATGGGATAGTTTCGATGCAACATATGCTGCCAGAAAGCCACATACAGTCTGCTCTTGGAGTCAAAAGTTTGCTCCTTGGCAGCTACCTCAGCTAAAGCCTGAGCTGACCTATCTTCACTACTTTTCTTATGCCAGGTACCAAAACTAGTGCACACATATGTGCAAACAGTATGGACACATTCACACTGGTGAATCAAGCGGTGCAACCCTCTATACAGCGAGATAGGTGGGCTCTGTTCTGACCCAAAGCAGTCAGTGTGATCTAAATGAATCCCAGGCACAGTTCAGGGGTTGGCACACAGCAGGGACCACCCCTGACTCACATGCAGTTTGCAGGCAAGCAAAGTAAGAATAGTTCCTTTGCAGAGACGCACACCCCTCAGCACCAGTTGACTGATCAGGATTGTTTCTCAGCACATTTTATTTACTACATAGCCTTTGAACACAGCGTTTTCATTCTGCTCCAGGGGCACATTATATTGCAGGTATTTCTTAAAGCATTTACTCCTTAATGTTTGCACAGCTTTCTCACTTCATCTCTTGCTGTGATTTTGCCCTATCCTGAAAAGCCAGTTGTTGCCAGCTTTCAGCTGTCCAAGTAGCTCCCTTACACAGGGACATAAATCATTAGTATGTACCTCCAGCTGCAAAGACTAGTCAGTAACTCACCTTATACACACCCAGGCCAGTGCTCTTCTACTGACCACCAAAGACTACTTGCATGCTCTGAAGTTTGGGAGTGCTTTCCAGGGCTAAAATTCCTTGGTGTTCTGAGCAGTACATGAAAACAAGACCTATATGCATGACCCGTGCAGGAACTACAGGGTACGCTTGAAAAGTGTCAGTCCAGATGAGATGCAAACTGGGATTTCAGGTCTTGAAGCAACTTGCAGTAAAATTAGAACAAGAGATGTAGAGGGATGCACATTACCCCTTTTTGTTTGTTTGTTTGTCTGGAGGCCTGAAGAACTGTTTCTTGGGGTGACCAAGTTTAGAGGGAAATTGGAACTAAAATGTATTAATCATCTGAAAGCTCCCAGAGACTCATGAAAGGCAAATTATACTGCTTGAAAATGTTAAAATCATCTCTTTCTATTTTATGTGAAAGCATGGGCATAAAAATGGAAATAATCCCCTCAGGACACAATCCGGGGAGAAAAAAAACCAACATGACCCTGAGTTAGAAACAGGCAGAGATTTTCAGTGTACTGCAGGGGATTTAGTGGAGGGATCCCCATTAATGTTAATAGGGGGCAGAGGGATGAATTCCATGAACTGAAGTGGAAATTTAGCCCTTCATGTCAACCATTCTGAAAAGCAGGCAGCTTGCTACTGCCTGTGCAACCAGCCAGAAGCAGGGATGAAAACAGATAATTGCTTTCCGATGGTTGAGTTGAACTGAGGACACAATATTGGCATAAGGCATCTGGAAATAAGGCTCCTTTTAAGAAATCTGGGAGGTAAGTGCCTACTTTGCTGCCCAGACGTGGGATCCCTCGCTCTGCAGCTCTCTGGCAAAATCTAATGTGAGCCTCTTTTAGATTAGATGAGATTAACCTCAAACTTCATTGCCCATCCAAACGAGACCATCTAAGTGCACTAACATATAGAGTAGCCATTTTTATTGAAACATAAATGTTTCTCTTGGCAAAATGAAAGCTGAAAAGAACAGAAAATGAGCTGTTCTGTTGTAAAGGTTTTGTGGTGGTGTTTTTATGTTGTTGTTGGCTTGGGTTTTTTTATATATAATTTCTGAAGCCCTTTATGCTTTGTTATGTTTAGCAATGTAAACTATAAAAAGTTTTGGCGTCTTCTTCATTCATTCTACATTTTCTGAGCTGGAGTTTGTCTTTTTGTAACAGAAGAGATGAAATATTGAAGGGAGCGCTGGTCTGGTGAAGTAAATAATAGATTTCTCACTGTTTTGGAAGAAGTTTGGATTTCATTCAATTCCTTCTTGTGCATCCAAAAGTGAGGGGACATAAACAATGAGAAATAAAAACTAAAGCCAGCGCAGGGTGCCTAAGGACTGGAGGAAAGCCAATGTCTCTCCAAGTCTTCAAACAGGGCAAGAAGGAAGAGACAGGAAATTCCAGACCAGTCAGCCTCACCTCCATCCCTGAAAGGTGATGGAGCAGCTCTTTCTGAAGGTCATGTCTAAGCACGTGGAAGAAAAGAAAGTTATCAGGAGTAGCCAGGATGGGTTTACCGAGGGGAAGACATGTCTGAGTAACCTGAGAGCCTCCTATGATGGTGTGACTGGATGGGTGGATGCAGGCAGAGCAGTGAATGCTACACCTGGGGATGAATGGCCCCCTGCACCAGTAAAGGGGAGGGGCTGACCTGCTGGAAAGCAGCTCCATGGAGAAGAACCTTGGAGTCCTGGTGGACAATGAGTTGTCCATGGGACAATAATGTGCCCTTGTGGCCAAGAAGGCCAATGGTGTCCTGGAGTGCATCAAGAAGAGAGTGAGGCCAGCAGACTGAGGGAGGTTCTCCTCCCCCTCTGCTCTGCACTAGGGAGTATTGAGTCCAGTTCTGGGCTCCCCAGTGCAAGAGGGACAGGGAAATACTGGAGAGAGTCCAAGGGAGGCTGTGAGGATGCTGAAGGGACTGGAACATCTCTGTGC
>JANHFX010018746.1:76952-91397 GCA_027560015.1 Chloroceryle amazona | reverse complement strand
AGAAGAGAAGAGAAGAGAAGAGAAGAGAAGAGAAGAGAAGAGAAGAGAAGAGAAGAGAAGAGAAGAGAAGAGGAGGAGAGAAGAAAGAGAAAGAAAACAGGTCACAGCTGAATAAAGGAAATCTGCAAAACAGCAGCATATGAAGTAACAGTGAATTACACACGAATAAAATTTGCCTGAATGTTTTAGCTTTGTAGCATGGTATCTCTTAAAACCTCTGCTTAGATCTATTGCCTCCATCACTATAATACTGATGACCTTAGAAACATTTTAAAATAGGAATAACCATGGAAAGTTGTTGCTAGCACAGATATGATCCGTGCAGGTTTGGAAAATGGTCAGAAATTCAGGCTTTATAACTCATCTCCTGACAAGGAAAACCTATAGGATGGAAAGTGACACAGTGACATTTCTAGAAGGTCAGGTGTTCCCATGGAGTGCTTAAAGGAGGCTCATCTTTGGAGAGAAAGTCTAGTCTTCAAACAGGAGTGTAATTAACACCGTCGCCTCTTGATTTCTGTCTTGAGACAGAGGAACACAGATAAATAATAAATAGCACTAGAGTCCCTGGAGCCTTTTTAAGATGCTCATGCCCTTTGAATAAGGGAAAAATGATATTAAATAAAAATGAGGTTGTTTGTGTTTATTTTGCAACTGAAGATATGAGGCAGCGGATGACTTGACTCCTGGTATTTTCTCTGTTAGAAATGAGCAAATCATTCAGTCTTGTTTACAAAAAGTGGAAAGAGGTGAAGTCTCTGAAGAACTCACTGAAGGAATCTAAACTTCCAGTGAATAAAAGTGTGCTATAATAATAAAGTAACGATATCTTTCTCCCTTTGCTCTTAGGTCGTTGTGGACAGTTACATGAGGGACAGAAACAGTGTCCGTGGACTGATGATCCATTTTTTACCCTGTACTTCTGGAAGCTACTATGAGTCATACTGACACCTTCTCTTTGGGTTCTGATTGCACTGACAAATACAGCAGGATTTTCAAATGGGTGTGTGGAGACACATCCTACTTATGGACTCACCTTTCAGAAACCGATTCATTAAAGAATGAGAAAAGTGTATTTTCTTAGCATTTCTTCTGCAAAATCTGTTACAGAAACTCATCATGGGTGTGATAAAAGGAAGGAGCTTACGCCTCAGTTTTATCCTGGCATAAAGAAGATTCACAGTATGTGCTGAATGTTGACATTTCTGCTCCACCCTTGGACAACCTGGTTGTGTAATGGTGGGAGGTGGGAATAAGAACTGTGAATTGAGTTCTAATGTGGAATTATCAATCGGTTTAACTAGAAAGAATGGGTTTTCTAAAAACATAGAGAAGCCTGAAGGAGTGGGGACTTGGATGTGGACCTTAAATATTTCAGAAGTCTACACTGAATGGTAGCTTTTTTTTGGTGGCTTGTGAAGTGGCAACATTAGGACACCATGCTTAAAGAAGAGCTAAACAAGAACGATCAACATAAAGAACCAAAACCCGTGTCTTTGATCATAAATGGGGGCCTCTTAAAATCCTTCTAGTGATGGCAAGCTGATTTAATCTTGATTAATTTTTCTTTATAGAAAGGTTCTGACAGATTCTGACAGATCATGTAGTGCAGCTGCAAGGCAAGCACGGAAGAGTCATGCAGAAAACCGATCTCATACTTCAGGTAACTTCAAGCAGAAGCTCTTAGACAGTTTTTCATGGAGGCTAATAGTCGATAAAAGGCTGTCATGAATTAATTACAAATATGCAAATAACTACATTCTTTATTTTAACTTCACAAGGAGATGACGGGTTCTGTTTCTGTGCCAAAGCTCCCACAATGGTTGCGTGACGAGATGAAATGTGAATCTTCTTCCGAGATCTCAGCTAATGTGCAGGACTTGTTCTGGTCTTCGGCCCCCCCAAAGGGAAGGTTGTTGGTTTTGGTTTTGTTATTTTGTTTGTTTTCTGACGAGAGCTGTAGCTTTGTTAAACCACCCAAAAAGCAAATTTTGAACAATAAATTTTAGCAACTCCATTTCAAGTAAGTAAAGTTAGGCTTCTTTGATTATAAAAGTAAATAGGTGATTTTGTTCTTGAGGGAAAAATAATATTAGCAGAGTATTTTAATTTAACTATCCAGTACAAGATCTATGACACCTTATACAAGATTTTAATCTTCTTCCCTGCAGGTGTTCTGCAATGGACTCCTAACACCCTCTTATTAAAAAACCCCTCCATATTCATAGATGTTCACCAGACTTTACACCAAAGAGATTAAACAAGAGGGGACAGACAAGACCCATCCATCCATATCATATCTAATGCTGCGAACTAAGAATTATCAGCTCAAATTTGTTTGGGCTGTACAAGTCCATTAGGACAATTACTATCCAAGCTCTGTAGTCAGCTATACTCCAGACTGGATTTAGATGAAATATGCAATGCACAGTTTAAAGTGTATTGCTCGCCTGTGTTTGCTGGTTTTAAGGCAACCAAGAACTCGTCACTCACACGGGGAGTTTTTCTAATGACATTTTGAACAGGTTTGAATGTGACCAAGGTATTGAAAACTACTTCACTGATAGCACTGCACAGCATTATCTCTGGTCCATTTTTGGTATTCATCTATTATTTTCATATTTACAGCTGTAAAAAGCTTTTCTGTGTTTAAATAACTTTAATTCTGGATGGTTGAACTTGACACTTGAGGGAGGTCAGCTGAAGAGGAGCAGTCTTTTTTCTTTTTAAGGTGACAATAATATACTTACTGGTTTGTGTCAACTCACTTCAACCATCTCAACGATGTCAACAGAAATATATTGCTGGTTCACCTTTTTTCTTTGCATAAAATTTTGAAATGCTGCAATGCTGGACTGAAAGTAGTTTCTATTTTCACTGTGAAAGGCTAACCCTTGCAATTTGCTGCTTCAGTGGAGTGCCTCGACCCCAGAAACCCCTCACATTTCTTCACTCCTTCCTGTGGACGTTGGAAGTACCACCCCATCCTGCGCTCCACCAGCTGTGCTTGCGAGAAGAGACAGTGTCAAGTGTGAGTTTAACCTTTCACCATCATTCCTCCTGGTCTAGACTTCATCAGGTCAGGTCAATTAATTAATTATTGGAATCTCTACTCAGATAACTACAGAATCACTGAATCACTATGGGTGGAAAAGTCCTTGAAGATCATCAAGTCCAACCATTATCTAACTCTACAAGGGCCACTATTCCACCATGTCCTTGAGCACCAGAAATTCTCCTACTATCTTAGCAGCACCTGCACCTTTTCCAAATTCAGTTTATCTTTTCTAACCCCAGCTGAAGAGTTTCTATTTTGTGAATTGTGTAACCAGCCCTGCAATAGCACCTATCTTTCTTTGTCTCCTCAAGCATCTTAAGATAGAATTTCTCTATATTATATGTAACCTTGCATCGATTGCACATAATAATGATGTCCATGACTAGACTTTCCAGAGCTTTATCCCTGGTTCCCTTCCCACTACAGAGTCCACGATTTTTGCAAAAGATGGAGAAGCAAAACTGTCCTATGCCTTGCGATATTTGTCTCGTCAAAAAGAAAGGAATAAATGATTACAGAGAACTGCAGCTTATAATTTTTCTGGCAAACAGAAAGTTGTGATAGAAGCAATAAAATAAACCTGTTGAAAATAAATGCATCCTAATCGCTTCCAAAAATCTCACAAACACTTTAAAGAAACTTGAATAATTATTGCAGGGGTAAATGGGGAAAAGAGGATGCTGTAAAAATGGTATAATGATCACTTGCTAATTTTGGTTACTCATCCCACTGGCTAATTGACCCTGTGCATATTCTTGTGTGTTAATCACCACGCATTGTATGTGATAATAGCTAAAAAGACTAATTTCTTATATTGCTATTTTTAGTAGGAGTTACTGGGTAATGTCTGAATTCTTTGCTAATCAGTAAAATATCTTTCTGTCAGAGGAGATTTGCATCTTTCTTTCTTGCCCAGTTAATTGTTGATTTAGTGTAGCACAAGGTAAATAATTCCACCTTAACTAGTTATATTATGACCTAACACTTACAGGTAATGTGTCATTCGACTTCCACGTGGAGTTCATCTGAGGTTCTGGGTAAAATAGATGGGCAGTGAAAAAAAGTATAGCTGTCTTTCAGTGAGATTATTTTTCTTTAGTAGTCCTGGCTTTTTATTCAAACTGTGCCCAATAACTGCATTTTATTGTGCCCTGTAGACACATTAAGGATGTTTCAACAGACATTGGTGCAAAACTGATATTTAAATCTAGGCTTGTCTTTAGAAGGATATTCTAATTTACTCAGAGCCCACAGTTTCCAGCTGTGTGTATATAAGCTGGAGAATGCATTATTGCAAATATATTCAGCAAAAGGTATTCTGTAATGGACTTTCTCAAAATGACTGTAGTCCACTAAGAATACTCCCTTTTGAACAGTGAATCAATATGCACATAGAACTTTGCACTAGGAGGGGATTTATTTATTTTTTTGGTTTGTTTCTGTGAACTGAGAAGTGTAGTAAAACTTTAATGAGAATAAAAGGAACATCACTAAGTTTTTTCTAGTCCCTGTTTATCTCAAACCTGATCCTGCAGTGGAAGTGATGAACTGAAATATGCAGTTAGTGAGATAATACTAAAGAAGCTGAAAGAGGTTCCAGACTATAAACTCTGTGGTAATATATCCTAGAATCCTAGAATGAATGATAGAATGAATAATAGAACGAATCATAGAATGACCAGGTTGGAAGGGACCTCCAAAAGTCATCCAGTCCAAGCCCCTGCTGAGACCAGGGACAGCCTCAACTCGAGCAGGGTGCTCTGAGCCTCATCAAGCCTGCTCATCTCCAACCTTTATCCATGTGCTCTGCTCTGGTAATTTCCTCACTCATATAAGACTTGTTGGGAGGGTTTCTCAATAGAATAAAGAGAAACTCAATAAGGAAAAGTTGTTATCTGGTTAATGTTGAGAAGTTACTTCACAAATTAATGGCTGGGGCTGCAAAGTTTCTTGAATGCAGTTAGCATTCAGCTTGAGTTATTCTATAAGGTTAATCATTTAAAAAATGATCCCCCAAAATACCTGTCTGGAACTGACAGACACGTAATAGCATTTCATTAAAAATGACATAAATGTGCCAACTTATCCACAGAAATCACCTAGGCCGTTTTCTTTTTGTTTTTTTTTTTCTTTACAGATTGTTGAAGAATGGAAGAAAGGTCCTGTTAGCAGTGGACACAAAGTCTTCTGCTTTGTAAAGAAAGCACAGCATTAATAATTAGTGGTAATGTATGGAAGAAAACATATTGGGTTTAGATGTCAGAGCACATACTGGTGCAAAGGTTCCTAACTGAGGAAGTTTTATATGTTCTGGTGGTTCTGTTAATAACTGTGCATGGGGAAGTTATTATTAATTTCTCCCCATGAAGTGAAGTATGAACAATTTACTTCCTAAAATGAAGCCCAAAAGATTCCTCTAATTGTGTTGCTTTTGAAAGAAAACTTACATAATTAAATGGCCAGGGATAAAAAAGAAACAAACCTCAATTACCATTCTTGGTAATAAAGGGATGTCTCTATATAGAGTGCTTCTGAAGAGCCATGCTCCAGGCCAGACAGGGACCAGCTATTACCCGTGGTGTTGCCAAGCAACACTTATCTTGCATTCTTAAAATTAAAATGACTTCTCTTTCATTTTTCAGAGCAGTGGGGTTGAAATGGAAGGGACACATAAGCTCTTCATGTGAAAAAAAAGGAGCTGGAACTTTGCACAGCTCTTATTCTCTGTGTAATTGAGTAATGTATGATCATTCCTGCTCTGTAGCACCAAGATTCATTTATTGTGGACATCACTGTAAGTTGTGGGCATGTGTTTCTGTATAGATTTAGCAATACCAGTGTTTCTGTATTGATTTATCAGTCCCAATTTACAAGTTCTGGGTTGCTTTTGTTGTTTGGGTGAGGTTTTTTGTGGGTTTTATTGTTTGGTTTGGTTTTTTTTTTTGTAATCACCAATTTTTTTCTCTACTAGCACAGTTCTATCCTGTATCTCATGCTGGACAGGGATTTAAAGTGGTAATAACGGGTGGTTAATAAAGCAAAGACAAGAACAGATGATCACTTCTTAGGAGCATCATAAGATACCAGCTGCAGGCCAGAGGACATGCTCCACCACAGTGTCACCCAAAGATATCAACTAATGAAGCTCCTGCATGAGGTATGTGAATTCATAAACTAGGGAGAAGTCACAGAATCATAGAATTATTGGCTCAAATGCCAATGTTTCATCACCTGAATGGATGTTTTTAGGCTTCTCTATCTTTACTGACCAGTTCAGTTACTTATAGGTGACCAAGTGAAGATCTAGATCACCTCTGACATTAATGACAACTTAGACACAGTGTCCAGGATGATATCTATGTCACAGACACCTGATGATGTCTGAATCTTAGGCCTAATGCTCCCCTCAGGTGGTAATTCAGTTGTCTAAACATTGGTACCCGCTCTCATGCCATCTCTCTGGAGATGCTCCTCTGGCTGTTAGGTGCCATTCCTGGAGGATTTTTCCCCACCCCTGGAGCCATTCAAGGTGGGGCTGACAGAGCTCTGAGCATCCTGCTCTAGTTGAGGCTGTCCCTGCTCTCAGCAGGGGGGTTGGACTGGAATCTCCACAGGTCACTTCCAACCCAGACTTTTCTATGATTTCTATGATTCTATAAAGCAAGGGTGACACTAGAAAGTGAGGTTGCATCTGCATTCTGTTTTCCCAGGGAATACTATTGAAGAAAAATAAACATACCTGGTGCATTCTGTTAACTCTATCAGTACCTGTCGCTTGTTCAAACCAGCTTTACTTCCACACAAAGGTTTTTTTAACAGGTTTTGGTTTGTGCAAAGCATGGGACATTTTCCAATGCATCCCTAGCTCTGTTTACTTCGGTCAAGGGGAATAAAGAAGTCTGAGAAGGTGACAACATGAGAGTCAGCCTCGGTTTTAAGGACTATATAAATATCACTCTTGTGACAATTATGCATTAGAAAGGTCAGTCACCTTCAAAGCAGTGAGCTAATAAAGCTTAATAATCTAAGATAGAGTGACATTTCTTGTGCTGACATGATGTCATGGTCTCTGATCCACTGTATTTCTTGTACTGTTGGTAAAGGTGCAATTTATTTCTGATCTCATTCACGTAACTTTGTTGCTGTGATGATGTTTAAAGAAGCCTCTTTAGTAAGGTGTGAAGAATGTGTGAAGAACTGTACCGCAGTGTCTTTTCACACAGTAGATGGCAGGATTTCCAGGTGTGAAAGGATCATATTGTCTGAATGTCACAGAATCAGAGAATATCTCACGTTAGAATTGTAGAATCACAGACTCATAGTTGGAAGGGACGCATAAAGGTTGTCAAGTCCAACTCCCTTCTACTTATAGGACCACCCAAAACTAATCATATGACCAAGAGTGTTGTCCAGATGCTCCTTGAACTCTGACAGGCTTGGTGCTGTGACCACTTCCCTTGGGAGCCTGTTCCAGTGACTGACCACCCCATTTTCTCCTTAGATGTAGACAACACAGCCCTAACTGTGCGAGCAGAGGTGACTTTAGACAACTGGACTTGATGATTTTGGAGGTCTTTTCCACCCTTAACAAGCCTGTAATTCTGTGACTTTCCACGATAACGTTTCAGTTCTGTCAGTTTTATTCACAGCCCTATAGAAAGTAATCTGGGGTTAACCACTTTTCATTTGTGAAGATAAGCAGAACATTTCTACCCTGCCAGAAACTGTTAAAGTATATGGGTGACTTTCATGACTTTCTCTGCTTATAAGCTGAAGATCATTATCATGTTTTGCTTCCCATACAGATGAAAGGGAAACTCCACATACATTGCAATTGGCAACAGGGTCCTAAAAGGGAAAAATGGTGGGAAAGGAGTGTTAGTGTACCTAAAGTTGAGAGGTACCATTACAATCCAGCTAATATAGGAGATAATGAAATTAATATTTCTAAGAAACCATAAATCCAATACCAACAGAAGAAATAGCTTCAAATTGTTTGGGGTTTATTGTGCCATGTAAAGAAGACTGATGCATACGATCGATTCTCTTATAATTTATTCGAAATATCTACTCAGTCTGATTTATACACTGCATTCTTTGAGTTGAGCTGAGACCTTCAGTCTTAACACCACTGCATCTTGTTTAGAAACAACCTGGGAAGGGCAGCTCCTTTATATTTTATTTATATGCTCTTGTTTTTTTCCTCATTGTCCTATCTTGTCTTCATGGCTTTAATGGAACACTTGCGTGACCAGTAGAGATATAAAATGTATGACATTTGCAAATGCCAGTTTAACAAACATCTCTGGAGTCCCTGTGCATTTGACAATGGCTTGAGTGAACGTTGGAAGAAAGAGAAGCAACTGCTCCTTTCCAGTTACAGCTTAGGAACAGGTATAACCTATGAAGAGCAGATACACTGTCCTGCTGACTGGCAGGAAACACAGCGTACCTTGCTAGACAATCTCCTTCTTCACCATAATTCCTGTTGATTAATCTTACAGAAACACACATTTAAAGTTCCCCTGTCTTCTTCAATTACTTCTTCCAAGTACTGTAGGCTTCTTCACTTGACTTTCATAAATCTTAGCTTTAATCAAAAGGATTGTTTTGACAGTTAAGTTTTTCTTTATTTTCATTAAAAAGAAAATCGCAGTTTTCTTCTGTTCCTAAATCTATTTTTTCTTATTTCTTCTTGTATCAGACAGCACCAGAGCAAGATTTGTCTTCTCCAGCCTGGGCTTCTCAGAAGTAAATGTGAATGAAACACTGGAGAGTAGCAAGCATGATACAGGAACCTGTAAGTTGTCACAAAGGAGTGGTAAAAATTTTAAGACCCAGAAATAAACTTAGGGAAATAATGTATACCTAAAGTGCCAGTAAAACCAGGGATGATCTCAGATACCATTCCCCTTCATGATGCTGTGAAAATATTATTCTCATTGAGCCCATGACTTCATGAGCCCATGTGACTATCATTGTCCACAATTCACACACAGAAAAATGGAGCAGAGGGATGAAGCCACCCAAGACAGCAGCAGAAGACATTGGCGGGGGGGGGGGCACAGGTTTAGAACTAGGAATATTTGGGTTTCCAACAGATCATTCCCTTTTATGGCTGAAAATCAGAAAGGAGGAGGTTGTCATTGATAAAGTTCAGCACCTGACTGCTGTGGTGCAAAGAATATTTTTGGAAAAAATAACCTTTTGCTGGGAATCTGTCATGAGTACACTGAGTCCAAATAATAAATTCAGAGAAAGAATGCAAAATCTCCTGACTCTGATCAATAAACTGGCCACCTAAAAGCAATTTTGACTTTGATTGATCATCCAAGTCAGCTGATGACAGGTTTGGTGGTTTTATTCGATTAAGCAGTGACTTTCTATTCTGTCTGTTAAGTGGAGCCCCCTGTTTCCATCCTATTGCAAGCCTTGGGGTCCCCTTGTGATAATCCATTAATGAAAACAGAAAATAGGAACACAGAACTCTGTAAGTTTTCTATTTTACCAAAATCCATTAGTTCTGGAATATATCAAGCCTAAGCAGACTAATTTGCACATACGTTTTGTAGCATTTTGCAGCACTTCTCCTAGAAAAGCAGTTTCCTTTTGTCTCTGGAATGAGTGCAGTGATTGAGCTGAAAAGCCTAAATAATTAAATTTGCCTCCAATCTGAACGGTTTCTTATATGATGAGCTGCATTTTAGAGAGCTGGGATGAAAATGTTGTCCGAAAGGCAGGTTAAACTGCTTTCTTATCTCAAAAGAAGAGGAAAAACTCTGCAAAGGAAGTTCTCCTTAATTTCAAAGAGGCAATGAAACCTGGATGTGTCCCTGGGACCCTTCCAAAATGATTACCCCGTGTACAGATAACTTTGCCAGGCAGAAGTGTGTACAGCAAACCAAACCAGAATCATGGCTGATAAGAATAAATATTTGAGCTTTAAAAATTGCAGGAACCTTTGGTGTAGCTAAGGGTTTGTTTTTTGTAGTACCAGTGATAAAGGCTGGTACTTAAACACTCCCAGAGATGAGGCGTCCACAGCTGCTCTGGGCAACCTGTTCCAGGGTCTCACCACCCTCAGAGTAAAGAACTTCTTCCTAATGTCCAATCTAAATCTCCCCTGCTCTAGTTTCAAACCCTTGCCCCTTGTCCTATCACCCCATGCCCTTATAAAAAGTCCCTCCCCAGCTTTCCCGTAGCCCCCTTCAGATGCTGGAAGACCACTACAAGGTCACCCCTGTACACATGAAGCTATCACAATACATTTGCTAGATGTAATAATCAAGCAATTAGTAATTAAGATATCTACTGACATGCCAATATAGTAACAGCAGTGATAATTTCCATCTCAATTTGTTGTTTGAAAGGTGGGTCTTAGGTCTGAGTATTGAGCAGAAGTAACTAGTTGCTCATTTTTTTTTTCTTTGCTTAGGGAAACTCTAATTGAAATAGTTCACTAATGTAAGACGGAGAGAGATTTCATGTCAGACCTAAGGCTTTGCTCTGATTGCCCTGCATGCATCTTGAAAATGTGTCTTGAATCTGAAGTGGCCACTGCTCCTGTAGCCATGTTAATGTGCCCCGAGACAGAGCACTTCCTAGCGACCTGGCAACACTGCTGCACTATCTCATATAAAGATTAAAAGTATTTTTTACTTATGAAAGGGACTTTGATGCTTGGATGCTATTTTTATAACTATTCATCAGCTTCTCTTCATACTGATTACACTTTTGAGTTAATACATACAAAAATTGTTTCCAGGCAAGTGCTAATTAAAGCTATCTTTATGGACAAATAGGAGAATAGAAAGAAAACCAGTCTGAGTATAGTTTTGCCATTAACCCTTTCATACGCAACTGGGAAACGTCTTTAGGGCTTCATAGGGAAGATTTAATAACAGGTTTTTGTACTGCTTTATTGTCTGAGGCTCACTAACATCAGCTGCTTACAATTCCCAAATGACATAAGTAAATCAGAATTAATATACCTACTTAAGAGGAGGAGAAACAGCTAAGTTAGCCCAAAAAGACATGGCCTCTGTTGTTTCAAGCACACTTTCTGCCCTTCAGACTGAGGAAAAAACAAGGTTTGAAGTCAGCTCCTTAACCACTTAAGTTATTCTGTCATCAACAAAATTGTAACACAGATTTGAAGTGCTAAAACTGTTGCCATTCATTTCATTCAGAGCAGGAATGGCTCTGAAATGAGATTTTTGGTGCTGTTCAATGCAGAGTGATGCCTCACTCTTCTGTAGTCACCTTTTCAATTTCTAGACTGATTTGGTAAGGAAATGTGGCTTGAAAGATTTCGATGTGCATCTGTCTGTGTGCGATCTGGACAATGCTTAAGACCATGGATCCAATTTATTCACACAGACAGATGAGAAGAGTTTCCGACAGTTAGGAAAACAGGAACTCAAGGAGAGAATAGAGATAAGTTAGGTTTCTTTCTCAAGGGAGAAAGGCTAAAAAAGAGCCCTCACCTCCTTTATTTTCTCATCAGAGAATCAATAGATGCTGTATCATTTGTTCACAATTTTACTGCAGTGTGTTTTTTCCACATCACTTGTTTATCCTACGCCTGTCATCCCTTGCATGGGTATGCACAGATATGATGCAACGTGCTATCTTTATTCAAAAAGAATATATTTGGAGCACTGGAACAGGCTGCCCAGGGAGCTGGTGGAGTCCCCTTCGCTGGAGATTTTCAATACCCATCTAGGTACGTTCCTGTGCAACCTGCTCTAGGTGCACCTGCTTTAGAAGGGGATTTGGGCTAGATGATCCCCAGAGGTCCCTTCCAGCTCCTACCATTCTATGACTCTGTGGTAACTGAGCACATCCTTAGGTCACACTGAATTTATTGGGACTTACATGGTTATCTTGAATTACAGAATCACAGAATCACAGCATGTTAGAGGCTGGAAGGGACCTCCGAAGGTCACCAACCCCCCTGCCAGAGCAGGACACACCAGAGCAGATCACTCAGGAATGCATCCAGACAGGGCTGGAAAGTCTCCAGAGCAGGAGACTCCACCAGCTCTCTGGGGAGCCTGTTCCAGGCTCTGTCACCCTCACAGGAAAGTTCTTCCTCATGTTGAGGTGAAACTTCCAGTGCTCGAACTTGAATCCATTGCCCCTCGTCCTATCACAAGGCACAAGTGAAAAGAGGTTGTCCCTGCCTTCTTGACACCCAGCCCTTATTTATTTATAAACATTAATACATAATTAGGTTGGGGTGAAAAGGCTGTGGGTGCTCAATGTGATTTCAGCCATGGCAGCAGCCTGGTTTACCCTATAAATGTTTGACTTCTTGATGCCATGGCTGGATTGCTTTGGTCAAATTAGTTCAGACAAACAAATTTGCCTGGAACAGGTCAGTCCAACAAGACTTGGGCAACCTATTTTTATTTTTATTTTTTGACACATTGCTATGGCTGACTGTGAGATTTCCTTGGTTTTATACTGTTGCTTATACTCACATCAGTAGATCACCCATAGCGGGCAGATTGTTGCTGTGAGTTAACGGAGAACCTTAAGACAAGACACCTGAATTTAAATGCAGCCAGTGTTTCAAGGCTTGTGGGTATTCAGTAGAATAAATGTAAATATGCATGAAAAAGAAAATCTTTACAGTTCCCTGTTCCTTAGGGAGAAACGATGTTTATAATGATGGGTTTAGTCTTTAATTCAGCTGTAGAGCTGAACCTCAAATCAAGAATAATCTTAGAAGAACTCAGCCTTGATCCAGACTATCTGAATCCCATTAAGGCTATGCAAGTGTTTAAGGATTTTATTAGGATGGAAAGACAGTAAGCAGTAGGATTGGGCCAAATATTTCTCCAGTCCACAAATGGAAGACTCATCTTGGCAAGGTCATGATGTGAAAATGAAACCTCACCAAGTTTTGCAAATCAAATGAGATGAAGCTATAAAGAGGAAACAGAACCCAGCTATGTTTTAATATGTGCCAATGTGTTATGAATCTGAGATGAAATGAGCCATGACCTTTGAATAATTTATTTAATTTACAAAACTTGGTGAAATGGTGGATGATTGTGATTCGATGATATTTTTTATTTGAGGTAACAACTATTGCTTTGAATAATTAAAGAAAAAAGAAACAAAAATACGAAAGTCTTGAGCATAGTCAACACTACTTCTGTATCTACCTTTTCTACTTTTTACTCTGCCATGGAAAATGAATCTCGTGACTCTCACTGGACGAGGTTTCTTTCATTTTTAGCTTTATGATCATATTCTCCTTCTGTCAAAATTAAGTGAAGTTATATATGATTCACTTATCACCACAGGGATAATTTAAAATACTTCCTCAAACTTCTCCTTTCTATTTGGGTCTATATGAACAACTCTTACAATATCTAAATGCAATCACTAATGTGCTTGGGTTGACAGAGTTATCCTGAGAAGATCTAAAATAAATATAACTAATACATCTAGCTGATGTCATGGTGTTGTCATAGGCTGGACCTGATGATCTTGGAATCTTGAGGCTCTTCCAGCCTCAGAAATTCTGTGATCTGCTTTTGGCAATGGGCACGGGGGTAAATTCTTAGAGATGTACAGAACACTTGAATAATCCCATTTTGTCAACATACCCTTACTCTGAGTTAAATTCATCCTAACTCATCTAAGGACTCAGCACTCTTGAAGTCCCTCAGTTCTTCAAAATAGGGCTTTGATGAGACAGAATTCATATGCAGATCTTGTGTTGGCTCTGTATACACAAACACATCCATCTGAAGGGGCTGTGTTTCTTTAATGGTTGAGTGCTTAGAGTTCAGACAGGGCATGTATAGAAAAACCCTCCTAGGAAGCCCTGCTATCATTGTTTAGTAGACAGACCTTCAGGTAAAACATCAAATACTGTGATGTGGCCAATGAAATCACAACAGGACAACCCTGGGATTCCCTTATCTTTTTATTATGTTTCTTCCTATAGTCTATCAAATTTTCAGCGGCGAAACAAATGATTTACATTATTTCAGATGCAAATGGTTTCATTTGGATGTGTGATTGTAAATCTGGAGGCAGTCTGTTTTCATGTTGATAGTTAACCTCATTTTTAAACACTTAACTGAGACTTTTGTGGAACTAAGGCTGTCAGTATTTGCTGTCCTCTGGGTATGTAACTCTTTTCCTTTCGTATATATAGATTTTTAGGCTTTCCACCTTAGCCATTACTTAATTAAGAAAATAACTGCACCATTTCTTATACTCATGTTCTTCTTTCACTCTACTCTGCCCACATCTGGAGGATTGTGTCCAGTTCTGGGCTCCCCAGTGCAAGAGGGACAGGGAAATACTGGAGAGAGTCCAAGGGAGGCTCCGAGGATGCTGAAGGGACTGGAACATCTCTGTGA
>JANHFX010018746.1:60443-72461 GCA_027560015.1 Chloroceryle amazona | reverse complement strand
CCAGTGAAGAAGTGAGGAAGGAGCCGGACTCCTTGGCCCTCCTGCCCCCTCATCTTCCTCCCGCCCAGGGGCTGGGATCCCTGGCTGGTCAGTTTGGGGTCCCCTGTCCTGGCTGCCCCTCCCTGCAGGTGCTGCCTTTGCCTTTTTTTTTTTAGCTCTGAACTGATTTTGTGAAAAGATCAATTTTTGACTTTATAAATCAAATCTGTATCCAAATTACTGTGGTGTTCACTCCTTCTCATTTTCTGCATTATCAAAGTAACTTTCAGTATATTGCTACCTTAAACATTCTGCTCACATGCCAGAACAGGGGAAAAAAATAAAATGATATTTTAAGGAAAAATCCTGTCCTACCAAGGAAAACTGTCTGTGATGTGGGAAAATGAGGAGCATTGTTTTATCAATAAAAAAATATGATTTCAGTAGTAAAAAACCCCTCTCTAAAACTCTTTCTTGTAGGCTTTGAAAACAAAGTAGTAAGTAAATAAAAAAAGAATACAAGCAAGTTACAGAATTAACAAGTTCAAGGGCTCTCTGAGCTGTTACATCTAAAGAGAATTTAATTAAACCTAATTGAGGAACTTAAAAGTTGTAAAAACTGTGGCAAGAAAGAGGAGAGAAGAAAACCAAACAACAAAACACCACCTCAGAATATCCAACCATGAATAAAGTGAGGTAATTGTTTGATAAAGCCATCCTTTAGTGTTATGTTAGTGAATGAATCACTCCACAAGTGCTCTGTGTGCTTCCTTTGGCAAGGATGTAGGCAGGTGGCTGTCTTCTTGCTGGTAACCAGCCAGATTAAAAGATTGTCACCCTCTGCATCCCCCTCTTCACTCTTCCTCCTAGGCAGAGTGCACAGAAATTGAGGTTTCCCTCGTACTTGCTGTGGAGACTGTTTCCCCCAATATGATCCTGTCAACGTGCTCTGCGCTTGCCGTTCTCCCTCCCTGCCCTGAGTTGAGCACTGGTCAGGTGCTTGAACAGTCCTGGATAATTTTCACAGAATCACAGCATGGCAGGGGTTGGAGGGGACCTCTGAAGGTCATCGAGTCCAACGCCCCTGCCAGAGCAGGATAAATCTAGAGCACATCACGCAGAGATGCATCTGGAGAGGTCTTGAAAGTCTCCAGAGAAAGAGACTCCACAGCCTCTCCGGGGAGTCTATAAACATCATTTTTCTCATTTTTAATGTGGGAAAATCAGAACGTTTTACAGGGAAAAAACCCAAACAAACAAGCAAAACACGCTTGTAAAAGATTATATTTAGGGAAAAGTTATTATGTGATGCACAACTCCCCTTTATTGTAACCAAACCCTGTAGCTAAATGCACATGTGGTGCATTATTAGTGCATTACACACTCTGCATAAGAGTTCCAACAGCCCCCTAAACCAAGAAAAACATCCCTGGAGGTGTTTAAGGAAAGGCTGGATGTGGTGCTTAGTGCCATGGTCTAGCTGGTGTCATGGTGCTGGGTCATAGGTTGGACTTGATGATCTTGGAGATCTATTCCAGCCTCAATAATTCTGTGATTCTGTGATGTGCTCTGAAGCAGAAAGTCTTCACAAGAAAGTTTGGGGAATAAATAAGTTTGGGGAGCTCTGCAGAAATCAACATTTTCTCTGTTTCCTTGTACCAGCAGGAGCTGTAAACAAGTTTCCCAGGTTAGGGAAGGTGCACGTGTGTTGTGCTTGTAGCTTCTATGTTTTGTTTCCCTTTGGATCAGCCTGGGTTTCCAGGGCATGCGTATGAAGCCTGTTTTTCTGCTGTGTATACCAACATTCTGCTAGTCCATGAGAAATTGGCTGAACGTCTTGGGAAGCCTGGGATGGTTTCCAATAGTTGGTTATAATTAGGAGCATCTCAAGTGCTGGTGGTTTTTCACATCAGTGGCAAATAGGAAAAAATATTTACTTTTAGGACTTATTTAATCATCGCCTCTGTTAAATTGTGGGGGGTTTTGGTATGTACTTTTTCATTCTGCTTATTATGCATTGGTCTTTTTTTATGGTTTTTTTTTTTATTTCCCCTGCATGTTTTCACTGATGCGCAAGGACGGTACAGAATTTCCTGAAGGATGCTGCCAAAAAGCTAGCTTGACAATGTCTTTCATAAAAAGAATTTAATTTTTCCATCTGTGATTCTATTGGCTTTGGATCAGCCCTGGATATCAACGGGTCACCTACTTGGAGAAGGGGATTGCTTCCACAGCACAACTGATCTTTACTTGCTTTGCTGATTCATAGAAAGTTCTAGATTAACCACAGCAAGTGATTAGTTGAGTAAAGCCATAATCCTCTGTGGGAATATTTTACTGTCATGCCAGTAGCTTTTGCTCCTGTGCTTTAAACCTACAGAAGAAACTGATATCTCCCTGCAAACTGGCAGGATCTTGGGGGATACCATGTGGGAATAACTGTAAAGGTTTTGTGCTCAACCTCCTGTTTCATCATTCTCCACTCAGGCCAAAGCTAAACTTTATCATCCTTCCTTGGTGGGGACAAGTGAGGATGCAGACAGACAGTCACCAGTTTTGGAGTTCAATGTATGACCTGCTCTAACTCTTCGGTCTAACCATATCCCCTTTATTTTCTTGTAGGAGGTCAGGAACAAGAGAGTCTTTTGTCTTCACGGAAGCCAACTGTACCCAGCAGTACCCAGCAGTGAAATTTATTGACAAGTTTCATGCATACACATACAACATGCACGTTGATTTGTTGTATTCCACCTGCCAGGATAATCTATAGAGGCAGAAAGCCTGGGAAATATTTTTCTAAACCTTCCCAATTACCACATCCACTTTTGATCCTGGGAGTGCTGAACCTCTCTGCAAGCCTAGGGAGGAGCCTCTGGCAACTCACTTTAGTATGCAGAGAAGCTTTGGAAGAAATAGTGTGTAGATCCATGGCAGGTAGATTAGCTAAAGCTCTTACATCCAGAGCAGTTAACTACACGGTCCCCAGCTCACTCACCCAGGAACAGGTCCCATACATCTCTCATGGGGAGAGCACTGACCAAATCTTCTGATAACAGAGTTAACATCCAAAAAAGGACTCTAGGATGAGGCTATTTCTTGTCCAGTCAATCAGGTGATGCCCCTGTAGCTATGAACATGAAAGAGGAATTGCCAACAGTATCCAGGTTAGGATTTAATCATCTGGATGAGTGGGAAACTATGAGGGCAAAAAGCTGTTTGGATTATCAGTGGTTAATGGGTTGTGTCCTGCGTGAATGCCTGTGGTGAGTACTGCAGAGATCTGTCCCAGGACCTGTCCTGTTGTATGTTTTTATCAGAGGAGGCAGGATGCCTTCTAGTCAAAGGTTCAGATTACACCAAGTTGGGGGAACAGTTGATACTCTCAAGGGTAAGGCTGCCATCCTGAGGAAGCCAGGCAGGTTGGAGGAATGTACCAACTGAAACCTCTTAAAATTCAACAAGGACCAATGCAAAGACCACATCTAGATACTGTGTCCAGTTTTGATCCCCCAGATTAGGAAAGAAAAACTGGAGGAAGCTTAGTGGGAGGGCCCCAAAGGTGAAGGGGCTGGAGGATTTGCTCCATGTAGAGCTGATCTTGTTCAGGCTGGAGAAGGGATGTTTTTCAGGACACCTAATATCTTCCTCAGTCCCTCAAGGGGTCAAAGAGATGGAGACAGGCTTCTTGCAGTAGTGAGTGACAGGAGGGCAACAATGGGCACAAGTTGAAATGAGAAGAGAAACTTCTTCTCAAGATTAAAGTCAGGCAGTGGAGCAGGTTGCCCAGAGAGACTGAGTGGTGTCTATCCTTGGAATTTTTCAAGATCCTGTTGTTAAAAGCCCTGAGCCACCTTGTCTGACACTATAGCTGACTGTGCTGGGAGTGTTTAAACCCAGGCTGGATGGGGCTCTGAGCACCCTGCTCTAGTGGGAGGTGTCCCTGCCATAGCAGGGGGGTTGGAACTGGATGAGCTTTAAAGTCCTTTCCAGCTCAAGCTGTTCTATGATTCTATGAGTCTATCTGCTCTCTATGCTGAGAGCTGTATGACAGAATGAAGCTGTATGACAGACTACAGCAACTACCTCCTGAGATCCTTTGCCTTTGGTTGTGGTGATATGTGAAACCCCGTGGGAATAATGCAAGGGTAGTGTGAACCTGTGGATTAAAATGACTTTGTCCATTTTACAGAAACCACTGTATGGCTGACAGAGCTTCAGGAACAATTTCATCTTGATAGCAGAAATGACAGTTCTCTCATACCTGTCATCATCTCATGAATCAGGTGGAAATATTCTCCCCTTTCCCCCATTTTTATATTCAGTAGATGAGGGCTTATTTTTCAAGGCTTAAGACTTCTAGGGGTGGGGGGAAAGGAGAAGAAATACTAGCAAACTGGCATTGACATGATGTACCTTAATCCTACTGGCTGAATGATGAACCCAAATTGCTGCTTCTGCTTGCTGAAGGATCAGGAGCTGTTACCTGACCTTGCCTCACTTTCCTATTTATTAGGTTTGTCTACACTTCCCCTGAGTGCTTTTGGCATCTGAAAGAATCATGTGCCAGGGAGCCTGACTGCAGTTTAAAGATTTCAGCAGGGGGAGACGAATGCAGTTTTAAGACTGAGCCCTGAATATCTTCTCCATCTCTCACACAGATCCATACACAAGGCTGCAGGATACCTGGGTGCTGGGAAATTAAACAAGCTACCCCTAGCTGGAGGTTCCAGTGATTAGTGTGCAAAGATCTTTCATATCTCAAAGCACCAGCACATTAATCTGATCACTTTAGGCAAGTGACATCAGTTACATACAGTCACATTGCAGCAGAAGCCTCAACTTGGTGATGATAAGACTGTGTTAATTTACTGCCTAAGTCTGGCAACAGCTTAGAAGAATACTCCTTTTTGACTTTGATAAAAGTATATATAAGTTCCATTTCTAGTTAGAAGCTTTTCATAACTTGATTCCATGCTGTAACAGCAAAAAAAAAAAGTAATACTTTTCATCATGTTCCTATTAAGTCAATGGCAAAAACACAGTTTCACTCTTTATGTTCCTTTCAGCAAGTAATTTATGATTCATGAATATACTTGTTATTACCTGACAATATTTTTCTGTCATTTCCTCCCCTCTCCCTACTGTGTGATTTTCTGTGAAAGGCTTGTGGTGGATAATGAAGCCACAGCACTTGAAATCAGACTCATTCTGGCCAAAGCAGCATGGAATTTTTCTTCTTTCTGATTGAATGAACATGTGACAGTCGGTACTGACGTGTACCTGAGAAAAAAAGATCATTGAAGATGTCACCAGGTAAGAAAGGAGTATGGGATGGGTGGAAGATTAGAGATGATAACAAAGATCTGGGACAATTTTTGCAATCTAACAATTGCAATATAACATTTTTTCCTTTTCTTGGTCTAAGCTGTGTTGAGGAAGGAAAATAGCCTAATACTGAGGTTTCTGGCTCAATATTGGCAGAATTTAACTGTAATTTTCCATCAGACTCAATCACATCATTGTACATGAACATAATAAATTCTGCTTCTGGCCTAATTCTGGTTCTGATTCTGTAGATGTGGAAGATTTTTGTCGTTGATTTCAACGAAACCAGAGTTTTCCACTTGTCAAAGGGGTGCACATGGCAGCACACGAGAGGTACAGCTGTCCTGTGGGTTTGAATTCCTCTCTTTGTGTGTGTGCAATTAAGTATGATGAATCTTGCAAAACTTTTGTGAGGTAGAAATGGATCCCGAAGGACTCTGGTTTCCAAAGTTAAGATTGTGGAACACTGAATAAAGTTGCTTTTGACACTTCTGATGAAAAAAGACAAACCTTCATGAATCTGTGGAATGGAATGAAGAGAATGATGTCAGCAGCTGAAAGGTAATTAAGCATAAAGAGCAAAAAGATGTAAAATGCAGTTACTGTGTCATGTTCCCAACTCTGCACACAACTGGGATACGTGTGCAGTTCCCTAGACTGCAAATATCAGGAGAAATAATTGCCCTCCTGGTTACAATGGCATGTGTCTGAGAAAGTCACTTACACGTCCGTGTAGGTTGGAGAGTACTTTCAGTACTTTCAGCTCCCTCAGAAATTACTTCTACCTACTTAGACAAGATGGCAAAGACTCGGTGGCTTAAAAATATCTGAAAAAAAAAGAAAAAAAAAGAAAAAAAAAGGAAAGAGAAAAGATCATTTGGGGGGGAAGTTGCTGTTAGCAGGAAGTTTATTCATGATAAAGGTCCCTCTTTCTTCTAGAAAGTTACCTGCTATTTTAGGTAACTCTTCAGAAAGAGCTCAGGGGCACGTTTCTTTTTTCCTTTCACTGGTGGAGAAGCTGGGGGGTCACTAGCTCCCAGAGATGCTTTCAGGTGGTTGGGTGAATCCTACCTTGTGAATTTAGCCTCCTTCTTTCCACCTGTGACTCACTCAGCAGAGCTGCCCGATTGCTTTGGGAAAACCAGGTGGTTTGATGAAGCAGGCAAGGATCCAAATGCTTTGTCTGATCACCAAAACAAAGTCATGGTAGCAGAGAAGCAACCACGTCCTTACCCCCATGAGTGTTGTGCCCATGGTGGCAGTGGTGATACCAGCAATGTTTTCCCTACCCAAACCTGTAGCAGTAACTGGGAAAATGTGTTCAGATACTGAAGTCAATGGCAGCTGGATCTTTCCCAATGAGGTAAGAGATACTTTTTAATTAACAGTTGCATGTATACTTTTTTTGTACTTTTCCCCTAGTAGTGATGATTCATTTTCTGAACAAAACTTGTATTTCCAGATAATCAAGCAATGCTGTTATCATGTGATTGCAGTACTGCATATACACAGAAAAAAGCCAGTAATCGTTAGTAGTCTCCCTTTCAGGGTGAAGAGAAAGATTAATATGGATAGGAAACTCATTAATTTCTTAATTTAAATAAATCCTCCCAATAGCCTCCTGATTATTTTAATCCATAGTGCTCTGGACCTCCTGGAGTCAGATATAAAGGACCAGTGGGTACTAGGGGTACAAGTGACTTCCATGCTTTTGTTTTTTATTTTTCCATGAAATCCATCCATGGAATTGTACTGTCTGTTGAATACAAAAGTCTCTTCACACAAGCAGTGCTCCAGCAGTGCTGGGCTCCATTCTTCTACCCCATTGCCCACCAGGCCAGGGCTTACTGTGCAGGACACCTCGAAGCTATTGGACATTTCCAGATCCTGTTGTACACATTTACAGCTACCCATGCTGATAGATAAGAAGAAAGAAAATTGCCTCTGATAAAATACCTATTTTGTGGAAACTGGAAAGAATAGACTTAATTAGTGTTGTGGGCTTAAAGGAGCCATTGTTCTACTGGGAACAAAGGCTCTTTGATCATCCTCCTTAGCAACCATGGTGCACTCAACTCCACAGCACCTTCTGAAAGGTCCCAGGGTGCACTCCTGTTTTTTTTTCTGATCCTTTTTATCACTAATCCTTCCAGCAGCATGGCAAAGGGCAGGTTCAACATCCTTTTCAAAACAGACCATTGCTACTCTAAATGAACTACAGAAGCTGCCTCAGCCAAGCGAAGGTAAAGAGTTGAAAGGCTGAGGGGAGGCAGATGACATGGAGTTGCAGCTTTGATCTTCTTTCTGAACTCACATCAATCGCATGGGGACTGAGAGCATCACAATAACAGCACTGATGTCTCCTGCTTACCTGCTGCAGCGTGCAGGGATACTCTGAGGTGTCTTCTTTTTCTGAGCTCAGCCCTCCCAAAGCAGTCCCCTGGAAGATTGAATCAGGGCAATACACTAGAAGAGAAACAAGTGCAGTGACACTCCTGTCTCCACCTGTGAAAGACACATGCTGCTCAGTGTCAGGGTTTAGGGTCAGGGCAGCCCCTTAGATCTGTGACAGCCTCTCTGTTAACCCCCCTCCCTCCCCAGAGGGAAGAGAAAGGGAATGAGGGAGAGAGACTCAGCCAGTACAAAAGCATCTGGGACAGATGGAATGGAAATGGAAATAATAAAAATGAATATATACAAATAAATGCAAAACCAGTATTGAAACCAACCCTCCCAATGCAGTAACATCACTGTCACCCCTGATGCTGTGGAAAAGGCACTGGGCTCCCAGAGGACTCAGTGGCAGATGGGAACTGGATTCAGGAGCTGTATTCTGGTATGGGATTCATAGGATCATTAGGGCTGGAAAGGACCTCTAGGATCATCAAGTCCAACCTCAACACCCAGGAACCCCCAGGAACACACAGATTGGGGTCGAAGGCAGAATGGGCAGAGTCCTCGTGGATGCTCTCAGGAAAGAACTGGAGGAGGACACAAGCAAAGTGGGGCTTGACCCTCCTGCCCCCTCATCTTTCTCCTGCCCACACTGCCCAGAGGCTGGGACCCCTGGCTGGTCAGTTTGGGATCCCCCTCCCTGCAGGTGCCGCCTTTGCCTTTCTGCCCCCCCAGCGTGGGGCAGGAGCCCCAGCAGTGTCCTCGCTCTGCACCCCAGCCTTGGGGACCGACTCTGCCCATGGGGGGTTCTCCCTGCTGGGAGCAGCCCCTGCCTGTGCCAGTAGGCAGAGTGAGTAATAATTTGTGCTTTCAAGACTCCTCACCTAGTTCTTTTTCATCTGGTTTGTGCTGTCTCTCCCCAAGCAAATGCCATGTAGTCCATGTGCCTTCCTATCTCACTCCTTGCTGCTGCTGCTGCACTTGCTTTTGCTTCTTCTCTCCCAAGTTCCCGGACTCCTCCTGAGTTTGTTGCACCTTCCAGCTGTTGTTGTGATCTCTGGTAGTCCTGCAGTAAGTGCTGATAGGGCTGCCTGCTTCAGCCGGAGGGATTCTCTGCAAAGAACATTTGTGTGCCTCAGGAAATGGCATAATTCAGCAGAGCAGGTAGGAATCTTTGTAGGCATTAATATTAATCCAGGCCTTGGCATCATGTCAACAAGCTGTGCTGCCTGGAAGCATTTTTGCTCTGAGGTGATGTACAGCTAAATAAATGACCATTCTTGGTTATTAATGAAATATTTCATTTTAGGTCAAATGAAAATTGAAAAGTTTTAAATGATCCAATCACCATTTTTTTAATTTATTTTTTTTTTCGCTTCAGTATGAGCATGAAACAGAAGAATGAATTATTTGCAGAGCCCTACTGAAGATGAAATTTTTTACTCTTCCTCTGTTATCAACTGTCACAAGTGACATTTAACCAGCATTTTAGGCTTGCCATTGGTACCACTGGTTTAGAAGCTGGGACAAAATTCACCTTCTGAATTCTAAATCTATTGTAAGGGAAATTGTAAGGGAAGGTCAGAAGACAATAACCCAGAAAGGGAATGAGCACCAACAACTGAAGAATTGCTTCTTTCTACTACTATACAAAGACCTTATTTTGTGGCTAACACATAATGAAGAATATTTTTTCCCCCACAAGATACTGTAGAAATGACTGCAAGTGTTCAACTGAAACTTGCAGAGGGTTGATAATGTGAGTCACAGAAAAAGAGAAGGTGAAGGCAGAGCCCAGTTCGCAACCATGAAAGATGGAGCCAAAAAGGAGAGCAAAGAGCACTTATCTGGAGGATGCATTTTAGGACTTCCTGCGATCCATATGCTTAGAAAATAAAATTAAAATTATAAAATTACAGCTCTAACTGTGTATCTCCAGCTCTTCTGTAAGCTGATAAAGCAGAGAAATCAATTCTTTGAAAACAACAGAAAGTTTGTCCACTTTAAATACTCCAAAGTCCTTTGCATAGACAAAGCTGAATTATACATTCTTTTGTCTGAGACTGCAGAACTAGAATTGTTGGGGTTTTTTAACTTGTTTATGCATTTGCCAGCACTTTGATTTCATTGTTATCTTTGCAGGAATGGGCCTGAAGTCAATTTCCGTTGTCAGTTTTGCATTTCACACAGTAACAGTGAAGAAAAAAAATACTTCCAAAGTAGGAAAATACGTTTATAGGATCAAAGAAATGGGCACAGAGAATCCAAGGTAAGAAAACACCTGGAATTATTTTTACAGGTTTGTTTTGTTATTTTTTTTTAATGGACTATAATTCCCAAAGAGAATTTTCCTTGGAAGGGCAGGATATAATAACATATTTTCATTCTCTAAATAAGATATGTGAAGGATGTTGTAGCATTGTCTAGAGCAGAGCAGAAGACTCCAGTGAACATTCTGCAGTTACATCCAGGTGACCTTCAGAAATTTCACTACAGAAACATGGAATGTGCACAACAGTCTTCTTCAGAGTGTGCTCTCTGAACATAGACTGTGAGGATATGACACATACTGGACAGTAACCAAAACAGGAGTTCATGTAAATCAGAAATCGTGAAGGCTGACTCATGCAAAGTAGTGTGGACAGCTCAACTCCTACCTGGAACCCAGTCTGTGATGACTTAACATCTGACTAAGCCAATTAACACTGAGTCATTATTAACTCCTACTCATACTGGGGTCCCCACCATCCCCAGAACCTCTGCAGAACTGCTGCTTACCCAGTAGTCACTCACCCTTCAGCCAAGGCAGAGGAGTTTGGAACTGACATTGCATTTCATGCCACTTTTTAGTCTTCTCCCCAATTTTCAGGATCATTGTTGATTTCACCAAATACTTGAAGTCATTTTTGACTTTTAGAGTTTGGTTCAATACTTCTGTCAGGGAAGGGAAATATTTCTGCTATCTTTAGAAAGAATCTTTACAAAGTCTTTATAACTCATTTATCCAGCTGACCAGTGCCACGATAATTAATCTGCATTAGGAAAATAATAGAGCCTGTCCCCCAGATTCATCTTGGAACACTAGCTATAGAGCTATATATTTCATATAGGGAAAGTTATTCTGGTGGCTTGGGCATCTCAGGGTCAGACCCTGTGTTTCCCATTGCTTTTTTTATGCAATAATCTTTCCTGATTAATCTAGGTGGTTTTAATCAAAAAGGTTTTTGATACGTTATATTTTTCCATCTGCAGTCAGTATTTAATTCATTTTACTGTTAGTAATTCACAAAATGATAAAGTTATGGGCTGCTGTAACAATTTATAAACCAAAATAATGACAATTAAAAAATTTAATTAACAATTATGAGTGGAATAAGGGGTCTCAATCATATGACTCAAGGTGTATTTTCTTCTACGCTCTGTCCCCTCACCACAGTGTAATGTGGCAGTGCCACCAAGGTGCATGTCACACAAAACTTTTAGGGAGTGGCATTTCAAGTAAAATTCAATGTTTTTTTTCTTATTGTGGAGAAATTAAACTAACCTTAAAATAATAAGCTATTTTTAAAGGACTTTTAAACCATTGTTTTTACTTCTGAGCTCTTTGTCTTGGCATTACTACAGAGTGGAATTTTCTCAGGAGAAATTCTACCACTGTCAAATTGATTTGATGAGTTATTTTTTTTAATTCAATTTGAAAATCAATGGTGATTACTGTTCTGAGCACAAAATCATAAACTTTATCTGGTTTCTAATTAATTTTTGTGTCACAGTACCATTGTTCATTTTTTCCTATCTCCTACTGTGGTTTATATCTTCCTTTAAATGTGCCAAATACTAAAGTTTTCACTCCTTCTAATTAGAGAGTTTTTCAGTGCCTTACATGATAAGTGTCACTGAAGAAACAGGAATGCTCTCCTCGAACAGAATATTTACAAAAATTCTCAAAAAAACTCCTGTTTCAAAGAAAGAGCCCAGGGTACAGTTTGGGAAAGAGTGAAGTGGGCAAAGTCACAGAATCACAGAATGTCAGGGGCCAGGAGGAACCTCGAAATATCATCCAGTCCAACCCCCCTGCCAGAGCAGGGTCTCCTGCACCAGAAGTGACAATGGAGACATGTCCAAACTCAAGGACATCAACCCACTGCAAGCATACCCTCCTCTCAGGGAAGATGCCTCTAAATCAGTTAATATCATGTGAGTCTCCATGCACACATAAAACTTCTCTCTCTAGTGTCCCTACCCCTGGGCTGGGCACTGGGGAGGCTGCCCCTGGAGCACTGGGGTCAGGTTTGGGCAGCGCAGGAGAAGCAAGAGCTT